>JAODUO010000302.1:2500-25000 GCA_025642075.2 Ridgeia piscesae | reverse complement strand
GATAATGATAATAATAATGATAATGATAATGATAATAATAATAATAATAATAATAATAATAATAATAATAATAATAATAATAATAATAATGATAATGATAATGATAATGATAATGATAATGATAATAATAATAATAATAATAATAATAATAATAATAATAATAATAATAATAATAATAACAATATAACTTGAAACTAATAATTGCACACTAGGCCTTTGTAAAATAACAGGTGTAGCTGCAGGCGGAACATATCCAGGTGCACGGTGAGAGTGCACTTTTAAAACAAAATAGATAAAAACTCACTATTTCCAACTTTTCGTTTACAGTTTGGATGCTTTCGTCACACGCGGGTCTTTTGTTATCGCAATATAATCATTACGTTTGTAATATTACGCGATTTGTTTGTAATTAATATTTTATGGCTATTGATTGTCCGTTTTAAATTATGTTTATATTCATTCTCATTTAAACCCCACTCCCAATATTAATATATTCTTCGTTTGTTCGTTCATTTGTTTAACTATCTCTAGTAGTTTATATGTTATGCACATTCATTATGTGTGACATAATCTTAGGTGTCCTTGTTTACTTTATTTGTATTATCATCATATTTATTCTTTAGTTTTTTTATGTTGTTTGTAAACAAAGTCGACTCTAATTTTGCGTTGGACTTTAGTGTATAAATAAACTTATAGATTTAGTATAGTTAGTATTATGAATAAATACTGCACGCATCGACTTTAATTTCGCAGACCTTTGCACCAGGGGGCGCTGCCGTCGCAGTCTGCAGTACCCCTGGCAGATCCCTTTGCAAAAATCCTCTTTTAACCTCATCCAATGAAATCGCTCAAGTGGACTGTGGTCGGCCTCCAATCATGTTCTATAATGCTTGGTGATTTCAGCCATACGTTGCTCGCGTTACGATGGTTGGGACGTGAATGGGTCATTACATTGGGATTCCCACCAGTCGTGTATCCGTCTTCAAGTTTGGGCGGGTATCTGCGCTGTTCTCACGGCTGACGCAGTGGCGACTAGCGAAGTCAACTGCTGTAATGTTATACTTATACGGTTTGCGGAGATCAGCCAGGGATACAGTAGCGCAGCGATGATGACAATGCGCACCCGAACGTAGTTCGAGGACATTTAGCGATATATAGTGTCAGCAACAACCATGACAACATAATAGTTAGTATTAGCACTTAGATCAAAGTTGGGTTCAATTAAAATCACAACGCCAACAAAACAAGTGTATAATGCAAAATCGCCCAATTAGGCGCCGGAAATCGTTCGAACACTTTTACAATTGGGTCTACGCAATTATATCAGTTCACGGCAAAACAATAGCTGTGTCATATATTATTGTTCATTGTAAAATATGTCAGAAATTTCAGATTTGTTTCGCCTACAGTTTTCTTACAACACGATAAAAGATTTATAAACAATTATGTCCATAGGTTTGAACGCTAACGTCGGTATATGCTGCCCTGCCGGAAGTGACCTCGTGTGGGCGGTCTATGGCAATACTGTCCGTTATCGGTCCCAAGTCTGCGAACTCGGCCGCGATGTAGTAAAACCAGGCTACGTTAGCTCCACTGTCTTGAAATTGTAGCACAAATCTGGTACGTTATACAGTTCACAAATTAACATTTACTGTCTGTGTGGCATTGGTTGAAATGTGGGACGATTTCCGAGTCAAACTATAGCTTTGCAAATTGCTTGGAGGTTAGACCGGTTAGCACATCCTCGCGCGCCAGGGGTCGCTGCGGCTGATTACGTCAGCACCGGCTTTCTCTACCCGGCACATCCATTTGAAAAACTCCTCGTTTAACGACAGCCAATAAAATTGCCCACGAGGAGTGTGGTTGGGTTGTGGTCATGTGATTTTTGTGTGATTTCAGCCACATGCTGCTCGTGTTAAGTGCAATGTAATATTATATTATACTATATTATACTATATTATACTATATTATACTATATTATACTATATTATATTATATCACGTTTTAACATTTCCTGCGCATTTCTTGTACAGATCCGTTTTGAATCTATACATGAAGCGATTCAATTCGCCAATGTTGTTGCATCCACACGACAACAACATAGCCTGTTTATATATATTTTTGTTAATGCACATTATTTTTGCCGCATTCGCATGACGTATATCGTTATGATATTTATGGAATAGTTGCCTTAGCCATACGCTATTGTCTACGTACGCCTACATACGTTTGCATTTTCCCCTATTTTTATTCAAATTGAGACGAAACATATCACACTTGGAAGATTCTTTTACGTGAGAAACGTGCACCAGAAGCGTCAGACCTAATGCCGTTATTTGCACAGCCCGAATACAAGCCAAGCCAACAATTGTGAAATTCAGCCGCGTGACCTGGAAATAAAAGGTCATGGCCGGGCCGGACATGGCCGCTAGTGGGCGGTCTATGCCAATACTGTCCAGTATTCGTTGCAAGTCTGGGAACTCGACCGATGTGTAATAAAAACGAGATTAGGCCTCCATTATCACCGTTGTCTCAAAACTAGCAATTGTCTAGTACAGTAAACAGTGAATCCCGTCAACTGTCAGTTCTCACCCATGTACTGTGTGCATTTCGGTTGTATTCGGATATCTTTCACCAATGTTGTTTAATCAAACTGCATAGATTTTCTAAACATCTCGACCTCAGTATCTTCGTATAGTCTTATGCATTAGGGTGTTTTAACGTTTTCTTCTTAGACGAAGCTCGGTGCTAAACTTCCTTCGAACCATCCACGGGAGCCCGCAATAGATGCCATGGAAAATGTTAGCCCGATACATGCAAAATTGACGGAGATGTGAGTCCACAAACAAACAGAAAAACATTGTTTTAATATCGGCGCATACACACGCACGCACGCACGCACGCACGCACGCTCGCTCGCACGCACGCACGCACGCACACACACACACACACACACACACACACACACACACACACACACACACACACACACACACACACACACACACACACACACACACACACACACACACACACCACACACACACACACACACATATATACTTTATATATATATATATATATATATATATATATATATATATATATATATATATATATATATATATATATATATATATAATCACTTGACCCCCGACAACAATATCCAATGCGCATGCGTCCAGTAGGTATACAGAGTTTGTTTATATTTATTCAAATACTATTCCTTACTTCATATGTATTTTCCTTATATAGATCTACTAACTTATAGAAATCCAGGCCAGTGCTGCCTTAAATGCGAAACGGTAATGCAATGAATGTTAGCATAGCTCAACAGTTACGTCGACTATAGCGCCACCTGACGGATGAACAGTTATGCAATTATAATAATAACATTAGTATACACAGAACATAACGCTCATTAATTTCAGAAGAAAACAAACAGCACGCATACTCACTTTAATGTTTAAATTATGGTATAGTATGTGTACTTTAGGCCCTATTGTTTAATGTTGTGTACATTTGTTTGCATCAGAAATGTCATAACACTTGAATTTGACAGAACAATCAATCGTTATGTGAAACAATGCGGACTACAAGTGTAATGAAATACTTTACTTTTATTGCAGAAAAACTTTATCGCAAAAATCGTGGTTTCTCCTGTACAACTTTCGGTTAATATTCCAAGTACAGTGGTGAGATTGAATATTCCCTTGACATTATATTTGAAGAACATGCGACAATACGCCGCACATTGCCAAGACACTAATTCATAATAATAATAATTTTTCAAGACAACCAAAATGCTTTACGTAGGACTGTTAAAATTGTGCGTGCGTGTGTGCATGCGTGTGTGTTTGTGTGTGTGTGTGCGCGTGTTTATACATGTATGTATGTATGTATGTATGTATATATGTATTATATGTATGTATGTATGTATGTATGTATATGTATGTATGTATGTATGTATGTATGTATGTATGTATGTATGTATGTATGTATGTATGTATGTATGTATGTATGTATGTATGTATGTATGTATGTATGTATGTATGTATGTATGTATGTATGTTATTGTTGTATGTATGTATGTGTATGTGTGTGTGTGTGTGTGTGTGTGTGTGTGTGTGTGTGTGTGTGTGGTGTGTGCGTGCATGCTATGCATGCATGCATGCATGCATGCATGTATGTATGTATGTATGTATAAAGTCTAATTAATGATATCAATATTCTACCCGTGTATTATCCACGAACTAGATCCGCCGAGCCAAAGATAACTTCAGACGTTTCGGCGGCTATCTCGGGCCGACCGATCGGGCAATGAACCCGCGCCACGCTCTCGCAGGGTAACGAACGCAAATCACCTCGCGGTCATGAACAAGGCCAGAAAGAGAGCGAGCTTTTTAAAATACAGACAGACGGCTCGGGACGACTGACGTCAGCGCCAATAAAGTGCACGACTTAATGGACGCGCCGAGGTACGCGGTATCCGTGTGGTACGATAGTCATTTGACATTTCATTTAACTGTGGCAGGCTCAAATAACCACGACGATCCACTATAGTACTGTGCCCTGTTATGACAAGTTGGCATTCCCCGGTAATAGTCTGTTTGTCTTGCTTGTTGCGCCAGTTGACACGGTAATGTGTATTGCGAATAATATTATGTATTGTTCTTCACATTGTTAGATCTTTAAAAGCGAGGATGCTAGCTCTAAGGTTAATTGTTTTCGTGTAATATTACGTGCTTGTGATTACAACATGCACGTTGAAGGGTTACTGCCTGCCAGTTTGTGTTCAGTTATAAAGTATGTTCGCAATTTGAAAGATTCCGCCTGCAACGCCTTCAAACGGTAAAAAACATCCAGTTTCAAAACTAAATTGATTGGCAATATTGCTGAGGCGAGCAGAGTTAACTGCAATACCCTTTGATGTTTAACTTTCCCACGTTCTAGACAGCAAACTTCCCGTTACAAATTACTGCTCGGCCAATTCTGAGCAGAGGCGCTGGAGCCCTGCGGTACTCAATGCACTAACTAATTGCTGCCAGGCTTGTCTACTTGAGACTGATAGTTATATAAAATGAAAATAATAAACAATAATTGTTTGCAAGTACGATGCCAGTGGCCTACCCAGAATGGGTTTTCGCTAAACCCCTAAAATGCCATACAGCGAATGATGGCATACAACATCCATTTGTATAGTGATATCCTATTGAAAACACCCAACATAACAATCGTTTGTCGGCCCTTGCAAATATCAACCCAAAAAAGTTAATCTGTTTTCCATAATACTATCACTATGTCGTCAACATTTTATTCGTTAAGTCGATAATGTTTTATTATCTCGAATTAATAGTTTGAAAGGGAAACCCCTCATAAGTATATTATACAAAAACCTACGGCAGCGCAGCGTGAATAACGAAACTAATTTATAAAATATATATACATAAAATAAACGTAATTTTTTTAATGAGGTGAAAAACTAACAACGAAAATATTTTCGTTTATGTTTATTTTGGGTGTGACATGTTTCAGCATCAGTAAAGTGTTTACAATTTTTTTAATATAGTATTATCTAATAAAAAGTGTATCCTTTTTTCTTCAAATTGGGCCTGAGAGCCAACCAGCGTATTTACCCTATTCTGGGGTAAGGTTGCCCTGGCCGTCACAAACGTAGATTATTTCCCCAGGTAGAAGTGATGGGCACAAAAGTGCTGCCACCTGACGGAGCATGGGTAATCACGGCTATGATTAATTTCGCAAAATAACACAAAATGAGTAAATTATGGGATTATACATACAGTAACCCTGTAACAAAACATATTCTCATGTACATCAAATAAATCATCGTCTCCGAACCTGCTTCTACATAACGCTGAGATCTGGGTAGCACGTGGCACTGCGTCGACTTCATCCAGAACCATGGTACTAAACTGCATGGTATTCTTCAAATCTAGGACGACAATAACAGTGGAGCGTGTCTCGTTGAGGGCGGCTGTCGTGTCCAGTTGGCCCTCGTGTTTGTCTTCCATCCGTGTCATGCGCCTCTCTGGTCTCAGCACGTCCACGCCTCCCTTCTTGCGTACAAACTAGACATTCTGATTGCGTTGGTCGAGGTCCGACCTCTCACGTACGGCAGCTTATTATGCAAGGTCCGTATCCCAGTCCATGATCTTAATTTCTCGTCAGTTTACCCGTGTTAAGGTAAGGAAAGTTGTGGGAGCGTGTGTTCCCTCGTGTCAATGTAGTGTCGACACAGAGGCATTGACAGAGTGACAACACTAATAGAAGCTGCGAGACTGCACTATAGGTAATTGAAATTTCTTAATATGCAAGCATGCATTCATACCGACATCAGGCCGACCTTTCTATGCTTTCAGACCATGTCTTCATAGACAGATTTTGGGTAAATAAACAGCATCAGAATGCATTATTGTGCCATAATCCGATGTAATGCAAACTCTAGTCGCCATAAGAGGACACGCATTTATCTTACACTGCTACACGAATCAAACTTTGCGGAACATTTGTCGTAGATTTTGCGGAGGTGTGTGTTTCACCGTCCCTTCGTCAATTCAAAGGAATTGCATCGACTGCAGCCTACGACAGATAATCCACATCAAGAAACAAACATTGCAAATGTACAGTGTATTTAAATTCTGAAGAGGAACGCTGTGTTATCCATTAATACCCCTCCAATGTCGATGTATGAAATATAGGTTGTAACTTTTATCATAACAATCTTAAATAAATGTGTTAATGGAGTCCGAGTTGTCGATCAATTGGCAAACGCATTCGCTCCGTGTATTTACTTGTACAATCGCCAATTCTAACCACACACTGAACCATTGATTCCTTTTTGACTGCTTATTATTTATCTTTTTACAAAATAAAAAATAATGATAAAACGAATAATGTTAAGACAATGTGTACTGTGTATTGTTTTTGAAATTATTTATTTATGATAAAAAATATGGTAATTGTATGTATATTTCTAAACAAATTATAGTTATTTCTAAATTTCATTTATTGCAATCGTAATATTATAATGAGAACAGAAATTGTAATTTGTCTAGGTTTTAGTGATATCATCAGAAAAAAAGATAAATTATATCTGAATGGGTCCGATCAAAATCGGCAAAGTGGCTGTAATAGGCATGAATACGTGTATTCAATATGTCATAGAAAGAAGCTTAGTGGTGTTTTCCTTTAGCGTCGAAAGATGATTGCGCCAGCCGACTACCGAGACTCGAAGACGAATACGGTTTAGTTAGTCACGCCACCTAGCGAATGCAGCAGAGACGAAACAATGCTGATGGCTACGGCTACCGATAGGGCCTTTTACTGACTGAAATTATGTAGACGCCGGAACCGGCCCCGGGGGATTTATTGTGGTACGTAAGGGGAATTATACTGAAACTCTGGCTCAGTGCACCCATTATTAGTGTCGTTAAGGCGCCAGTGGAATAATATTTGGAATTAATGGTTTGAATGTTATGAATGCTACTATAGCAGGATCGAAGTCTCAGATCATCCGAAATGTAAGCAAACATACAATGCAGTGTTTTTTTTATTGATAACGACTACATTTTCGTAGGTATATTTATCCCACATATGCATGTGAAGCCATCTTCTTATAACGAATAAAGGCATAGGCAACCACAACATATCATGTCTTCTCGATAATGAAAAGGTCACTGTTAGGATATATATGCATCTATGTGTTTATAAAAAACCTAGACATTTGTGACTACAATTTATAATATTCTACTGGCAGTGTATTATATAAACACTTGTTGAAGACACAACATTTGCTTACATGGACAGCGCTATTTTTTACAGAAGTTCTGACGTCACGAATGTCAACTCTTCACAGTTAGCCGGTCGCCGGGCTGCGAATAGTGTTGTTTACGTTGCTCAGTGAATTCATACTTTTTTCATAAGTTGGTTTGAATGTAACGCACTTGACGTGTCTGACACATTATTAGAGAACATTATCATTCACTTTACATTATACCACATTATTAGTATACTGTATTATACCAAACCCATAGGAATGCGATTAGTATTGGGTGCAGAAGAGGAAACACCCTGCCTTAAAGTTGCACTCGGAGATCGCCTACCTAGGTTCTACATGCACATTTCAAGTGAATCAACAATCCTCATACTATAAATACCACTTTCCTCAGCTTGATATAAATTTTGCTTCACATAATTTAAAGATAAAACTGCACACAGGTTGCGTCCCAACAGCGTAAAATAAGTAGCTTAATTCAGAATACAAATTGCAGGGGAAATATGCCCGGCATAAAACGAGTTTCTTTGGAAGCAGAGCTATTATTTATCAGGATAATTTCGAAACCCTGATGCCCAAGAAACACAAGCACTAACTATGGAATGGTTACTGTTAGGGCTTAGGCCAACTCCCAACGTCTTCCACTTGACGTATAGCCAACGTCCCACGTAGATGTGTCGTCTGCGCATAGAAAGGCGGCACGTAGGTCCTACTACGTTTATACCTACTGCGCACATCGGTTGTTGTCCCGAACAAAAATAACGCGCTCCACTAACACTGTTCTCGAAATTAGATCGCCCACTCCTCGTTTTTCTCGTAAGTCGTTCCACGGCCGACCTACTTTCTCTCGACAAGAAGCGCCCAGTTTGTGACCCGTACGATCCGGTTCGTCGTGCCAGTTCGGTCGGGTTCGTCGCTCGGCGCACCGGCGTCTCAGCTCGGTTCGGAAAGGTCGCCGATCGGACGCGCAGAGGTCGCGAGCGGCCAGCGGCGTGCGCGCGCCACCGATTAACACAGATCGCGGCCAATCAGCGCGCGCCGTGTCGCGACGTGCTTTTTGTCGGCCGCGCGGTGGGTGCGCCGCGGCTGAGGCGGCCGTATCAGTTTTTACGAGCTTCCAGTCGGAATTCGCCGAACGGCACTTATCGAGTCTGCGTCACTGTCTGTTTGCCTGCGCGATTGACGTACGTTGTGGCTTCCCGTAGGCGGAGTGTTGTGCGGCCTTGACCGAGCGAGAAGGGGGATCGAGTAGGAACATCGAGTTTGTTTCGTCGAACACATTTGCCATCGGAACGTGGACTCGTGGACATGCCATTGCGATTGGGCGGTGGTGTGTAGGTTGATATAGAGAATGTGCTACGCCTGCGCATTTGGCGATGGCTGTGCTGTGCGAGACAAGGGACTAACAGCCACGCAAGTGTTCAACGCAAGTTTTCAACGACAACGGATACTGAGCTAGGCCACATTATTGTAGCCCTGTAGGCCCTATAATATATCACACTGGATTACGAATATGATGCTGTATGCGAGCCGAGATTCAAGAGCGAGTGATGGTTCGAAGACTTAAATTCGCTGTATGATTGGAAAGTTTTTTAGTTAGCCCACAGACAGAGTCATTGACATTGACCCTAAGGCTAAGACAGAGTTTAAAAGCCTATTCGTAATAATTAAGCGGAGCAAAGGCAAAACAGGTTCAAAGCAGTGAATTTTAATGAATGTCTATGACAAATGTGGGCCGTAGTGCAGCACAGTCAAAACATCATCGGATGAGCAATCGGGTGCCTTTTGGTGCTTTTCACTTCAGACTAGTTTTAGTTTCGTTTTCACCAAAGTCTAAACTATGGTTCAGCACACATTGCTTTCGTTGACCGCGGCCGTGCGGTGCCAGTATGCACGAATGTCTGGTTACAGACTATAAAAACAATGGTGGATGTAGAACCTATTTATCTATGTAATGGCGTTGCGGAATGCTTCCTGGACCCGGTGGATGTAAAATTGGGTACTTTTCTAGAATCCGGCTCCAGCTTGCCAACATTATGACGACATTCCTGTCTCGTTTATATACGAAATGCGTTTATGGTTTTCATTCCATCGATTCGTGTGCAACCCTAGGGATAGACATTAGTATAATATATAAAACAGTGCGTTTGTGGCATGTTTAATCTTGCAAATTATAACTTCGGTTTGCAATAGCGCCCGTGCGCGTTTATAGCATTACGCGTTGAAATGAACGATAATAGGGAGATTGACGCACACAGTCGTGCTATAATTTGCATCATTAATAGTATTTGATAATAATTAGTCTGCACCTTTGCACCGCTGTTGTGGTTTGGTGGAGAGAAAAATGTGCTGTAAAAATAAAGCAAGTATTTCGTTATAATTTCGCGCCTCAACCACGTGCCCGAATTCAAGAAAAGTAGACCATTTCAGAGCTGGCAGGGTCCATGTGTAAACCTCAAACTGTCCCGTTGATCCGGTATAGCGATACAAAAGAACCAACATTTCCTTTTCGGTACGGCCACGTAACTCCTCGAATCTTTACTAAAGTACGATAATTTTGCAATATTATAAAATCTCAAAGTAAAATACTCAGTCTCATACTCATACACAATAGCATAAACTTTTTCTTCTTCGGCTTTTCCCACTAGGTGGGGTCAGCGGTCCGAATTCTTGATTTCCAGAATGTTCTGTCCTGGGCATCCTCCGGGGTGATCCGCAGTGCTTGCATATCCCTTCGGATGCAATCCATCTATCTCCCTCTTGGTCTCCCCCTTGGTCTTTTTCCTGGTACTCTCATGTCAACAACTGCTCTCACTTCATTGTTTTCTTCCATTCTCTGCATGTGTCCATACCAGCGTAGTCTGATTTCTCTGACTTTCTCTTGTATGCTAGCTCCTTTCTGATGTCCACACTCTTTACTTTGTCTCTCAGTATTACTCCTTTATTGCTACATAATAGCATAATGGCCGTAGACATTGCATCGACAGTCGGTCCATTAACGCACGACTATTGCACCGACAGTCGATTTGGACCAAACCACTATTCCAAAATAGGGATGTGAGGTCGCTGCTGCGTGGCCGATACAATAGGAGCCCGACTTGACTTGTCTAACGTATTACCCTGACCCTAACCCTAAACCTGACTCTAACCCTGACACTAACCCTAAACTTGACCCAAACTCAAACCCCCTTTTTGGAATAGTGGTTCGGTCCAAATCTGCCATGCACCGTCAAACTGACATAGTACTTAATAATTATCTTTCGAATCTTTTTAAACAGTGTTTGGCGTCATTTTCTTAGTTCAGGCGTCTCATATAAAACTGACTATGCGTTTGTTGCTCAAATAAATGTAGCGCATTCTGCAATTCGACAAACATTCTAACACCGACTCTAAACACGTTATCTGACACCAGCAACGATGCCATGCTGTTATGCTTAAAAAACTGTCGGTGCAACAGTCCCACAACTATTGTACAGACTAGGTGCAATATACACTTCATATCAATGATGATACAGCCATGCTCGCTCTTTTGAATGATTTTGCCTCATACCAGTCATATCTTTCTTCAGTGGTACGTTTCTCTAGTTGGTGCAGTAACAATTTTCTGCATCTGAATGTTTCCAAAACGAAAGAAATGTGCATCGACTTCCGTCGTAATAGAACTGTCATTAGTCCTATTGTCATTAACGGTGAACCTGTGGAACAGGTTGATTCATTCAAATACGTCGGTGTTATAGTAGATGAAAAAATTTCATTTACAGAGCATGTTACAGCCGTGCAAAAGAAGTCTCAGCAGCGACTGCACGTTCTTCGAAAGTTACGAGCTTTCTATGTTGATCCACTACTTCTTCTAACGCCTTTACCGTAGCATAATTGAGCCTCTCTTAACCTACTGCAGCATTTGTTACTACCCTGCTCTTTCTGTGAAAAACCGTAACAGGCTTCTGAAAATCTCACATGTTTCTGCCAAGATCATTAGTTTACCTACACCAAAGCTCTCCGAAATAATCGACCATGCAATTTTGAAGAAAGCTCGTGCTGTCGCTACTGAGTCTGATCACCCGCTCTCTACGTTCTTCCATGTACTTCCGTCTCAAAGGAGATACCGTTGTATAAAATGTAAAACATGTCGCTATAGCAGGAGTTTTGTGCCGGTGGCCATTAGAATGTTGAATGCTAAATGAGTCATATTGATGTCACCCGGTTGAATTTTACTTGTAGTGTATACATCTGGAAATTCATTTGCATTTTGTTGAGACCATCCCATACATTTTAGATGTGATCATGAGTTGTAAAATGCATATCCTTTTTAAGGACAATAAAGTAAAGTGAAGTGAAATAATACTCGTACTCGGGCCTTTATGCAAGATCCACTTTGTATTCATTCAAAAATATCCCGGTAGACACGGACATGCGAACCCACACACATAGAAGCTACTCTAATTGTGTATGTCCAGAAACATACAATACTTCATGCATACACAAGTATGACACCCAGTGGATGCACAATTGACAACATAAATTTACGTTTTTCCACCTAAATTGTTCACCTGTCCAGAAACGGACTTTACCCGTCAAGATGATGGAACGAAGAATCTCTACAAGCGAAAGTGATACTGACTGGAAATTGGTATCTAAAAGATGAATAATCACGGAACGAACTTGTAAACAAACGCTACTGCTTTGCTGCCAGATAGGCTACCGCAACTGCGGATATATTGCCCGCTCCACAACGTGCTATGCATTTTGGCTAGTATATGTGATGTCGCAGGTTGTCTAAAAGTTATATGACTTGTATCTATACAAAACATATTACCACCGAGTGATCTGTTTTATGGGCGATTGTCGCGATAAATATACAGTAACGGCGAGGTAGCATGTTCTAATATTTAATTAGTATTTAAACGAGTTCTTTTGGGCACGAAAGGGATTCTATCATGAAGAATTATGACGAAAGGGGATTCTTTGAGAATATAGAACTGTAATATGCACATTTTTATTGTATCTATTCCATGTAACCCTATGCATTAATTTAATCAGAAATGTGTTGTTAAAAAATCATTACTGACCATGATAATATATTAAAAAAATAATTCCTTTCATGTCCCAAATAACTCCGTATACGCGGTTTCTAGTTTTGTTTGATCCACATGTATTATTCGTTGTCTATATGACATGGTTACTGGTGATTAATAAAACATAATTCTAATAAAATTAAGGTATACAATTACATGAGATAATTATATTAACAGAATTGTGTATATTACGAAGTGTTTAAAATTTTCAAAGGATCCCTTTTCATTCTAATTTGGGACATGAACGACTCCCTTACGGGCCTCAAAGACTCCCTTTAATAAACTTAACGGGTTGACATTTGTTATCGAAATGCCACTTTATTTCAAAACGAGATATATCCATGTCAATGTTCTAAGACAATCTACCAAATGCAACAATACGATTGGAACATGGTAATAACGGTATTGTCATATTGAGTAGTTTTTACGGGGTCTCATAAAATATGTTTAATTTGTGTAAGCAGATAATTGGAAAACAAAGTAATGTTTTAATGTTGACAAGAAACAGTTTTAAAGTAACATTAATTGAAGCGATAACTGACTTTTTATTAAAGAATTAAAAAAAAAAACAAGCAATATATTTAGTCATAGTTATCAACATATTCTGAGGTATTTGTCAAATCGCAGTGGACGATAAATATCAGGAGAATTAATAATTTTAAACAAAATAAACTAGGAAAGTTTTCATGCGTCAGCATTGATCATGCTACAGGTATCCATTTCGCATTGCGACGCCCAAATCCGTGGTAACTACATTTAGCAGCGTCACCCCTCAACCAATAATAGTAGACCCTGGATGTAGTAATGACTTTTGAACTAAGCAAACATATGGCTAGCATACCTACATTAACTGTAAAAGTCGGCACGCGTTAACAATACCGTTAACTTTTAAGCAATATAAATAAGGCAACATAATTGTCTGGTTATTCAATTGACTTCGCGTTTGGTTTGCGTAACTTAACGTCGTAAAAGCATACAGCAGCTTAGGCTTGGTATATTCCATTTCTATGCCGCATGTTGATAGTTGCAACGGGTTTGGTGTATCTTGCTATATAATGCCATATAATTCTTGCAAGTTTTATCAATCGTTTATTTAAACTAGATGCCGCAACTACAACAAACGGTTTCTGATTGGATAAATAGGTTATATCGCGTTTTGGGAAAAAGACACACGGCGATTATCGCGTTTTGGAAACAAAAACTCTTTTTAGGCATTGCAATTAAAGGGTTTATATCGCGTTTTGGGGGAAAACGTACATTTCACTTCGTCGACGTGGCTTTGAACTAATGTTTGCTACGTGTTTGGGCGACATTTTTGACTTGGCGTTTATCGCGTTTTGCTCTGAAACCCTTCATATATAGGGTGCCAATATGAACGTAAAGAGCCACAGGTTGATCTGAAATATTAATGGTGTTGGCCTAATATATCTTATCGTGAAAATTGCGCTTATCCATTTAGAATGGCTTGTCGTAAGGCGAATATTTGGAACACTATGAAACATCGACAAACACGTCGCAAACGCGGACCTTCCCAAGCACAAACACTGCGGCTCAATCGAAGCGAGGGCGGGAGGCAATGGCGAATCAGACAGAGTTGGTTGGCGAAATTGAAATAATTGCTTCGGCGAAATGTCTTCGGAGATCGATCAAACTTTTCGTTGGCAGGTCAAAGATCGTGTATGGAAGAGAATTCAGCGCTGCCAAGTCGCCCATAAGAGTCCGGTACCTCGGTAGCGTAAATGATGTCGGTCACTATATAACGCCATACCAGGAAATATCTTGATAACTCCGCAACTCCCGTCAGAAACATCAACCACCACTAACGGGGACACACGGCACGGTCAGAAATACTGACGTCCAGCCCGTACAAAGTTACAAACGGAGGCTATCGTATATGTTATCTCACTTGTTTCAATTCTCGTTACTGGCTTTCGGGTGTTGTTCAAAGACGTCCACTGGTGGTTTAGTTATCACCAGACTCGGGGACATAACTAGGCATACATACACGTGGGAAGGATTAATTAATGATATCAACCTATATTCTACCACGAGGGTCTGGCGCTCCAGAATAGAGTACATTTTCAATCGTTACCAATGTGATGATGAAGTCAAACCTTGGATGATACAAGTAACTCCGGACTTTGCCACCCCCATCAGCCTCCAGATAGTCCAAAGCAGACACTAGGTCTAGGGTCTAGGCGTACAACTGTGAAGGCAGACTTGAATGTGTACAGTACGTTGGCACGATTGGCCATTCTCGTTTCACAAAGCGACTGAAGTTTGATCCTGTTGCTGATGCCAGCTTTAGCGTCTAATCTTGAAACCAGTGGACGTTACAACATTGATAAATTGTTTCTAGTTTAATATTTGCCCGGCTGCTGCATCGGCAGGAGGGCGGCAGCCGCTAGCTATTGTTCCGTGCGTCTGGCGTCATGCGTCTGGACACTGAATACAATGATTGCAAGTTATAAAAATGTAGACAAATTGTTACAAGTCAACGATGACGTTTTGCTTTGCCAAAGGCTATAAACATTTCTCGGCATCCTATCTCTGGGCCCCGTGTGAATGTGGCATTTTGTGAGGAAGCTCGTGCGTACGTGCGTACGGCTAGCTACGCCCCGCCAGTAAAACAAATTTAGCCGTACGACTACGAACAAATAGTCAAACGGGCGGGGGCCCACTTTGTGCGACTTTCCCCTACTTGTTTTTTTGTCTGACAAGAAACGCCCAACAATAGATCAGACACGTGGATACCCTAGGTGACTTTATTTTAGAATAGTTTCCACCTAAATCTACCATGGTGCAATGGATCAAGATGCTTAGGTCACTGTAGTTGTAATGGTGGATGACCGATATTGGACCACCTAAATTAGGACGGTGCAATATCGGTCATCCTCCCCGACACCCGTTTGGCGGGTGAAATTACATCGTATTGTTAGAATTGACCGGTCTTCCTTAGTTACGGTGTTGTGAATAGCGTATACATTCCATTAAAACAACTTCTTTGCATGCCATTGGTGAAACAAGTGACCACGTATGATACTATTGTCGAAACGGTTCTTAAATGTGTAATGAATACTGGATACCATAATGATTGCTCCTAACAGTTTACGTAAAATGCAAAGCCTCGGCCATGATGTCGTGAACAGCCGTTTTGATTAATTAGCACTTCTATCTGACATTACGCCTGAGCATATCCCTGCTAGAAATAGCGCTTGTTGTGGCTTGGGTGCATTTGCGTCTCTATTTCAATCTTCTAAGAATTCATAGACATAAATCAAGCAGTGAGCGTGCGGTGCAGTCAATCGCAGCCTACACACGTCGAACGCGACCAGACAGACGACATTTATCACGCGCAGTGCGTCACCTTCCCGCCACGTCGCTCTCCAAAAACCAGGTTCATTTGGAAGTTACGCGTTCACTTCGCCGTACAGTAGGCCCACTGACCCAGTTTGCGACTGCGACGAATTACCTCCTGATTCACGCGTGAGGTGATGAGAGGTGAGGGGAATCGACCGAGTTGTTTGGCAGCATGAATCACACTGCGTTATTTTGGTTTGAACTCGACCGCGTTCGTCCGTTGTCTTTACACCAACGGCGGCTATTTTGGGCGGCCTACATAGGTCTTCACCCGGGTGTCATTTGTTCAACTTATGAAATGTTTACCATTATTTTAAGGACATTTAAATATGTGGGCATACACCGACGGCAATGAAATGAGACGCAGGCAATATTTCGCTAATTCCGCCAAGACAAGCCTCAGTTAAAATTACGCAATAGATCACATGTATAAATAGAACGCGCTATTTGAACTGTAAGTGATTGGTTATTCACCTAACTGTACGCGGTAAAATCAGTGTCCTTTATCTGGGGCAGCTGTGATCATTACCGTAGTGTGTGTGTGTGTGTGTGTGTGTGTGTGTGTGTGTGTGTGTGTGTGTGTGTGTGTGTGTGTGTGTGTGTGTGTGTGGGGTGTGTGTGTGTGTGTGTGTGTGTGTGTGTGTGTGTGTGTGTGTGTGTGTGTGGTGGTGTGTGGTGTGTGGTGTGGTGGGGTTGTCTGTGGTCAGTGGAAGATCAGCCTTGAATCCGGGGAAGGAGATGTTAGCCTTGGGAGGGATGCTGCATTTAGAATGTCGGATTCCCCGTCTTTGAATCACCGGTCTCAAGAATAGGAAACGTTCACTCAACCTTGCCCACAGCCGTGACAAGGAGAGTTCCTTTGGAGGGATGCTGCATTTTGTGGATATTCGTTTGTTTTCCCGTAGTTTTTTAAGTCTTGGCCCTTAAATTGCTCCGGCGAAAAATCGGCTGGGCAATGGCGGTTTTTTAAGTGCAGTTTTTTGGGGTAAAGCCCGGGAAAATTATATTTTTAATAAGCGTTTTTAAAAAATTAAAAATCAACCAAAAAACAGTATAGGGATTGATTAAAATAAATATGAGACAGTCGAACTCGTAGGATAAAGTGGTGAAATCACACACGCGTACACGCACGCGCACAACCAGGCACACAAACACACACACACACACACAAACGCACACGCACACGATCACGAAAACACGAACACGCACACGCACACGCACCGCACGCGCACGCGCACGCGCACGCGCACGCGCACGCCACGCACACGCACACGCACACGCACACACACACACACACACACACAAACACACGAGTACACGTGCCCTATATACACTAAATCATGCGTCCTGTTTGCACTAACCAATTCGACACTTAGCACGTTACGCAAGCTATTCATAAATCACATTTATATATCTACAGCAATATATAAACCCAGATTCTGCCTGCAAAATTCCCCGATGTCACTTCGAGACTGTTTTGCATAATGCATACGTCTGACCGCTTTAAAGATAATGAATACAGGCTTCGCGTCAACGGAGACTATTTATGAATTCATATTATGTCCCTACATATAGGCCTATTGTCATATGACATGTACTAGTACACTTGGCAGTCATACATTTTCTGACATATACCATAACCAATACATTTATCACTCAAACAAAATCAGAAAATGGGTAAAATAAACTACAAAAAAATCAGAAGGCAAGACTAGAAGCGATAAGTGTCAATTCTACTTAACCTTCCCCTCACGACTCCGTGGAGTTTAGCCTACATAGTTCTTAATTTCAGCTCTTACAAAACTTGACAAGCACACACTTGTACGTCTATTATAAAATATAGGTCAGTGGCGTGACGTGTTGATAAACAGGTCATTGGTGTAAATCGTGATAAACCGTGGTCGACTTTAGTGCGTCAGCGCTATCGTTGCCTATTGTTGTTCGTCTCATGTCTCAATGCATGTACGCCGCTCGCACGCCAGGGGTCGCTGAAGCTGATTACGTCAGTACACCCGGTGTCATGTCGAATATTGACCCCATGGAAAATGGATCCCAAGTCCATATTCCCTATAGAATATAGACCCAGGAGTCCATATTATATTATAGAATATGGATTGCTATAACTTTATAGTTCTGTAAAAAATGGACCCGGGTCCATAATCTATAGTGGTCCATTTTTATATGTGTTATATAGAATACGAACCCCCATATAAATTGGACCCGGGCCCATATTCTATGCGGGTCCATTTTCTATATGTGCCATATAATATGGACCCCCATCAAAATGTACCCTGTGTCCAGAATCTATAGGGGTCCATTTTCTATAATTATTTCTCATAGATTATGGACCCCCATAGAAAATGGATCCGGGGTCAATTTTTTATGGGGGGTCCACATTCTATCTGACACCGGCTCACCCCTTTGCAAGACACCGCATTTAATCTCAGCCGATCAAATTGTTCATGAGGAATGTATTCGGCCTCCGGTCATGTAATACAAGCAATGTTTAGAATGCGGATGGGTCGTTAGATCGTGATCTCCACCAGTCGTGTATCTGTCTTTAGTTACACAGACTCCGTGAGATGACAGCACTTTCAGCCCCTCAACCGTCTTCTCGGCGTAGTTACGCAGCCGACCGACAGTCGATTAAGCGAGACTAGTATTTGCGCTGTTCCCGCGACAGTCATTGCTATAATTTTATAGTTCGACTCCGCTCACTGCCACGGTTTGCGGAGACGATCAGCCAGAGGTACTGTGGCGCAGTGCAACGATCTCTAGCTTGTGAGGGTGATATAGTGCGCTCGATCGTTCGGAGTCCGAGGAATTTACCAATCTATCTTGTCAGTTGTCAGCAACATCTATGACATCAAGGTCCCAGACAGCATGCAAACGTTAATCTAACATTAATTTAACGTTAGCAGAAACGTTGGTTTAATGTTTAACTGTGAACGTTGTTTTTGTTGCGTTATGTTGCTCGTTTATTTAACGTAGAACTACGTTTACTTTCTAACCAAACAAAAACAACCGAAAACTAACGTTTCGGGAACGTTACAGATTTAACCGTAACCAAAATCAAACGGTTCTAGCCAAATGCAAAGGTTATTGTAACGTTTGCATGCTATCTGGGATGGACCACGTGAAAGTCTCGTCGATGGGGTGGATGGACCTCGTGAAGGTCTCGTCGATGGGGTGGATGGACCACGTGAAAGTCTCGTCGATGGGGTGGATGGACCATGTGAAGGTCTCGTCGATGGGGTGGATGGACCACGTGAAGGTCTCGTCGATGGGGTGGATAGACCACGTGAAGGTCTCGTCGATGGGGTGGATGGACCACGTGAAAGTCTCGTCGATGGGGTGGATAGACCACGTGAAGGTCTCGTCAATGGGGTGGGTGGACCATGTGAAGGTCTCGTCGATGTGGTGGATGGACCACGTGAAAGTCTCGTCGATGGGGTGGATGGACCACGTGAAGGTCTCGTCGATGTGGTGGATGGACCACGTGAAGGTCTCGTCGATGTGGTGGATGGACCACGTGAAGGTCTTGTCGATGGGGTGGATGGACCATGTAAAGGTCTCGTCGATGGGGTGGATGGACCACGTGAAGGTCTCGTCGATGGGTGGATCCCAGACAGCATGAAAACGTTAATCTAACGTTAATTTAACGTTAGCAGAAACGTTGGTTTAACGTTTACATGTGAACGTTTTTTTTGCATTATTTTGCTCGTTTATTTAACGTAGATCTACGTTTACTTTCTAACCAAACAAAAACAACGTTACAGATTTAACCGAAACCAAAATCAAACGGTTCTAACCAAATGCAAAGGTTATTGTAACGTTTGCATGCTATCTGGGGTAGTTTGCATTATCACATACAGTAAAGTTAGGATGATTGGTGTTCAACAAAAATCATAAAGCCAGCAAAGCCAGTGTATAATGCAAAATAAGCCACTTAGGCGCCCGAATTGTTTCGAAGTCGACGACGATCGAACATTTTTACGATTGGGTTTACACGATGATACCAGTTGACAGCAAAACAATCGCGGCGTCAGGTAATGTAGATTTATTATGTCATAAATTTTTCGGAATCGGAACTGGGCCGCGTTGTAGAAAAAACCCATACTTAAAAACGTTTAAAAAATTGTAGAAGATCGGACAGGGTTTATACCAAGTTCGTCAAATTAAAAATTACTGCCCTGTTATGGCCCCATGGGTTGCGAATGTGGGCGATTTAGAAAAAACCCGAAAGCTTTGCAAATTGCTTGTTGGTAGCACGATCTAGCACATCATTCGCAAAAACATTTACTGTCTGTGTGGCATTGGTTGAAATGTGGGACGATTTCCGAGACAAACGAAAGCTTTGCAAATTGCTTGTTAGGTAGAACGTTTAGCACATCATCGCAAGAAGACGCAAGAGTTCGGTCGGACTCCGATCATGTGATATAATTTTGGGTGATTTCAGCCACACGTTCCTCGTGGTTAGGATGCGAACGGGATTCCAACAAGTCGAGTGTCTGTCTTCAAACTGGGGACCGTATTTCCGCTTGTGTAACGACTAGTGAAGTCAAGTGCTATAATTTTATAGTTGGACTCCGCTCACTTCCACAGTTTGAGGACATGATCAGCCAGGTGTACGGTAGCGCAGAGCAACGGTCCCTAGCTAGAGGGGTCTACACATGTAGGCGTGATACAGAAACACAGTTAAATACATTTTATTATAACTATGGTGAAATCGATGAGGTATCGATCTTGTTACTTAAAGGGATACTCCAGTCAGTGACATTCACAGCATTTAAGTTACTACTGTGAACTTCTCACTGACTGGAGTATCCCTTTAAGTAACACTAACTATAAAGTCAGGTGTGCATGCATGTCGCGACGCGTTGTTCTCGATTGTATTGTGTGTGTGTGTGTGTGTGTGTGTGTGTGGTGTGTGTGCGTGTGCGTGTGCGTGTGCGTGTGCGTGTGCGTGTGCGTGTGCGTGTGCGTGTGCGTGCGCGTCGGGGCGCGTGCGCGTGCGCGTTACGTGCGAGTGCGAGTGCGCGTGCGCGTGCGTGTTACGTGCGCGTGCGTGTGCGTGCGTGCGTGTGTGCGTGTTACGTGCGCGTGCGTGTGCGTGCGCGTGCGTGCGTGTTACGTGCGCGTGCGTGTGCGTGCGTGTGTGTGTGCGTGTTACGTGCGCGTGCGTGTGCGTGCGTGTGTGGTGCGTGTTACGTGCGCGTGCGTGTGCGTGCGTGTGTGTGTGCGTGTTACGTGCGCGTGCGTGTGCGTGCGTGTGTGTGCGTGTTACGTGCGCGTGCGTGTGCATGCGTGTGTGTGTTTCGTGCGCGTGCGTGTGCGTGCGTGTGTGCGTTTACGTGCGCGTGCGTGTGCGTGCGTGTGTGTGTGTACTGTGATTTTGCTTCGCTATGTGCCACGCCGCCCAAACGTTCGCTGCTGTATTTCGGTGGGGGGGGGCAAAGACAATTCTACGACCACCTTGCCCCATGTTCCCGTGTATTCAGATGCTTCTGTGTGTGTGTGCCAATGTGCACACATTTTCACACCCGTCTCACCATTACTTCTGATTTACCCTCCCCCGGATGTAACCGACAGGGCGGCCTTACCCCAGATTAGGGTAGAGACGCTGATTGGCTCTCAGGTATTTAATAGGAATAATTGTGTATAAAGCAATACTGTTTCGGGTGTACTTTAAATGCTGATTATATCGATACAATTACATAGAAATAATTAAATGTTATTTTTTAACAATTTATAATACTGAATTCATGAATATACCAATGCTGCCTCTAACGTATAACATCCAGAAGTGCTTTAACTCACCAGACTGTCTTCTCGGCGTAGTTACGCAGCCGAGCGACAATTGGTTAAGCGAGACTACTCTCTCGCTCTTTCTAAAAACCTGAAAGTGCACTCATGAAGCGCACAAAATACTGTTAATCTGTAGCAATACCGCCATCTAGCGGATCATGCACAAATCAAAGTAGAAACTAATCAATGAAACTTTATGTCAGTTTCAGGCTATGTTCGCCAGGTGGCGCGAACATGATTCGCGGAAACAAGGTCTTCATCAGCGCGACGTAAATAAGAGTAGCCTTTAATTTCTTTTTAGTACAAATTATCACCGTTATGTCGCTATGTGAAGGAATTTCCTTAGTATGTCTGAAATATGAACTGAGGAAACGTGACGCGAGAGTTACGGGAAGAAAATAGGAATCACTTCAATTGTTTCAGCACGGACTGCTGAAAGTTATACATGTCACACACACATGA
>JAODUO010000301.1:492500-562483 GCA_025642075.2 Ridgeia piscesae | reverse complement strand
CTTGCGTCACTTGCCCAAGAAAAAAGTTAGCCTTGCCTTCGGTATTGTTTACGCCATTAGGCCGACACCCCGATGCATATTATACGTCATGTACGACGAAAATAGAATTAAATAAACCATTTAGAACTACACTGGAGATAGCCACAACATTTACCAAACTAGGTACAGTCATCGTTTAGGAAAATTCTCACTATTATTGAATTAAACAGTTATATTCACCGCAAGAATCCTGTCGATGTTTGGCATCTCCATCGCAGTGGCTAGTAGACCGGAAGTGGGGAGTACATCTTGTGCGCTCGTGACCTTTGCAGCCAACTCCGCCGCTCGCGAAGCGCCGCGAGCGGCGGAGACAGCAGTCCAGTGCATATAAGTCCGTGGTTCTGACATAGTGGACAACTGGGCATGCTACTCGAAATATTCTAGAATGATCCTAAATCAGTTACTGTTAAACATTAATTGTTGGGTATATTTCTACTATAGAATAATGTGTGGTGTTTTCATTGTATGAAATATCATTTGTATTATATAAATGTTGTATCATGTTAGTTTGCTTGGTGTTCTGGTTGCTCTAATGTTATTTTCATTGTCAATAAATTGTGAGCAACACATTTCACTGTTTATAATACATGAACATATACTTACATTTTTGTTGGCAGATACATGTGAAAGTTGTCTAACCGGTTACATTTGGAAGCACTGTCTGCTCCAAACACAGAATATAAAATCCATGGCCATTTGTAATATATCATGGCACATCTGAAACAGAACCAGATGTTTAAATTAGTTTTTCATGAATTAGAAATATTAGTAGCACAATGTGGAACCTGACGGCTACTATTATGGTTACCTCGCCACTATTATGGTTACCTCGACAACAAAGTTACATTGCAATTAAGATCACCGCAGAATATACATAAATATATCCACATATGTTATAGTTTAGAATATTTGTTCTGCTAGTTGTGTTACTTTTACCCAGTTCAAATTGTTATATTTAATAGAGACATTCCACTGTACATATATTTCAGCTAAAAAACAACTATTATTCAGCATGAAGTCGATTTCATAAAGAACATAGGTGGTGATTTTCTTTTTTTATTTAGCCCTCCAGAATTATGCTCCAAACTTTCCCTTTAAATATACCACGCCTATTAAAAGAACAATCAATATTGACACCACATAGTTAGATAATTAATCTTTCCCCTATATGGCTATAGTTCGATCTACTGGTGTGTTCTATTTATATCTATGATTGACACACATCTGTTTCATAGCCGCACATGTCATGCTATATCAATAATACAAAAGCATGCCACAGTCGCTACTGTTAATATAATAATGTCCAATATTTGAAAAACAACAATTAATCTGCATTTTTGTCACAGTTGTGGACAATTTGGAAATTGATTCCTGAAAACAGTTTTAAGCTAGGGCGAAGGACCGAGCCTGTCACTCTGTGTGGGTGTCAGGCTGACATAAATCGCAGAGCCTTGGCCATGACCCCATATGATATTTGTTTCAAATTGGGAAACCTCACGTTGTGTATAACATATCCGACACTACACCACTGATTTGGAGAATAATACACGGCATGGCTGTGACTAAGAAGAAACTCGCCGAATCCCGGGATCGAATGCGAGGCCATCAAAATACCTGTCAGTGTTTCGAAGTTTCAGCGAGTTTCGACCACTTGTCAATGTCGCCTCGGCTTGTTACTCGGCTCTGCATTTCGGCTTCCGGCGGGTCTTCTTTACCAGGTTTACCAGCGCGTTCAGTTCTATCTTGAAAATGTTGGCCCTTATCGTTGCAACCGAAATTCAGCTATTTCTGAACGAAAATCATGTTCGCTTCCCACGCCGGGTACACGAAGCGGATGTAAACATCGCGACGCGCCACCTGGCGATTATTTTAACGGAATTTTAAATACAGAGTTGCCCGCTCTGAGCTCAATGAGCCAAGCATTTGCCGACGTCACACATCAGTCAAAATGGCGCGACTTACGAACTTTGATGGAAAAGGTGTTCAATTTTTTTAATTAATAAACCACTGACGTTAAAAATGTGATTACCGTTCAAAATAGTTTGTTTTTATTAACTCTTTCACGTGCATAGCATGTAACTTTTCCCTTTTGGGTCCCTTTAATATTGTCATTGTGTACATGGGTGTGTTCGCGTGTGGCATAATTCCATTTGAAAAGAAAAGTATTTTGAAATGATACATTAATATGTGTTATAAAAGTAATTATAATAACGATGATGATTAATAAGATTATTATTATTACAAGTTAATGAATAATTAAATTAAATAATACCTTTACTTCCATTGTTCTGTACTTTCCGATTGTAAGGAATTTGTAAACTAATACATGCGAAGGTGCACGCATGACATTTTTTCAAATTATCAGATAAAGTTTGTCCTATTGAATTTGGCATGATTCGTATTTGCTAATGCATGCGTGTGTTTACTGTGTTAACGTCATTATATATTAACACACACACATGTACGCATTGTCGCCTTTATGCAAACTCGTGCACGCACGAACGAGCATTTGTTACTATAGGGAAACGTAAACATTATATTCAGTAAAGACGACGCAGTCACATCTATTAAATATGTTTATTAACGTATGCCTAGTAAAATAGGTGTATATGCTACGCGTTATACTTTGAAAACCAAGCTACATTCTATAGAAAATGCATTGTAGGCCTATTGTTAAGGTAGGGGAAGGGCGGTTAAAGTGGCCCCCTCGGCCAAAGTGGGCCCCCACCGTCACAGCATATCTGGTATGGAATGCAGCTAAAATAACGATACTATTATTTATAGACCCGTCAGGGGATACAACTCAATGTCGTAGTTGTTTGTTTTGTGCGAATTCAAGACAGTGAACAGCAAATTTGTATTTTTCTTACTTTTCTTAAAATAATTGATGTGCTTTACAATCACCATATTTCCATAAATGGCCAGGGTACACAACTGTGGTTCGTGGAGCAATAATCCATAGTTAATTGAATGAGCTATTTCAGTTTCACAAGGATATACATATATGCTGGAAGCAAGGGCAGGTAATGGGCAACGTCTTGGCCAAAACTAGAATATGATTGTAGGCTACAACGGAAGAATAGACTAGTTCAACAGCCAGTGATCAATTTGTTTGATTACTTCTGAACGGCTTACCTGGTAAGCAGCTCGGAGAGCTACTTAGGCTTAGCTGTAGTCTAGTTATATAAATCTATGACTTTGGGAGGGAGTTATTTAATAGTGTGTAACCTACCCGACACCAAGACTGGTTATGCTCCACATATGGGGCATAACCAGGCTAGAATCTGAAACTTCATTCGGGGATAATTACTTTAATATTTAACTGGTAATGGTTAATATTCGTCGTTGTAAGAGCGCCAGGGGCGAGCTGCTCAATGGGTGTTGTGTGGTTTCTGGAGTGAACAGCCAGTAGCTCAGTAATATATTAATCATCCCGTTATGCCCCACTCTCCCCTACAGCTTGCTTGTTGTTGTAATGCAAGTGCATGTTATAGATGTTGATGCATGCAAATCCAGTCCATGCCACAATCATGGTGGGTGTGTTACGCTTGGAAAAGCGTTTCAATGCGATTGCAATGGAGATTATGTAGGAGCGACGTGTTCCGGTAAGTATTGTGCAGTTCTAATAAGTGTAATGTGTTGCACTTTCCACTGAAACACGTATGTATGCACGCTCGGTTGCTCGCACACATGCACTCATTTATTTTAGATGACAATTTAATTTAAGTATTACATATGACTTGTTTTAATGATCGTAACAGTAAAGCGCCTTTTAAAAAAATATTGTATATATATATATATATATATATATATATATATATATATATATATATATATATATATATTATATGCTTATGCTTATGCACGTACACTCTTGCATTTACGCAAGGTTATGCCCACGCACGCAAGAACGAGCATTTATTCTCACAGGGGAACGTTAACATATATTTATTGAAATTTCGCAGTTACACCTCGTAAATATGTGTATGAAAGTTCAAGTAGTAAAAGGTGTGTATATTATATATTATAATTTAAAAACCAGTTACATTCTCTCGGAACTACATTTGGAGAATACATATTTATTTGCCTCACTTCCTCACCAATAGCTGGAATAAAAGAAGAAAGTAGGATATGTTTTTACACAAAACATGTTCAAGATAACAACGTCGTCTTCTAGGTTGCAGAATTTCAGAGGATATGGCACATTTTGTGAAACACATTTGTAGGCTACTGGGGCATGTTTATCAAGTAAGGTTTTAAGGACAACACAACATTTTCTTTATATGTTACATTCGTCATTTGCTGGGTTTTTAAACAAATCTGAATCTTGAAGTCGTTTGCTAAAGAAATTAAAAGTGTGGATATAACTGATAAATATAATTGAATAATTATGCCAACAGGCATTGGATGACATTCGACAATCGATGATATAAAGTATATGCACTGAATAGATTGTGATCGAGGTACTACAATTATTAAACGACAATCATATTCGTGTTCCTTATAAAACATAAACACATATTTAAAACAATGCAGCTCTGCATTTCCCACTTGCATTTGATACGTATCTGTTATTTGTGTTTTGAGAATGTAAAATTATTGAAAGGGAGAGAGGGGGAGAGAGAGGGAAGAGACAGAAGTGAGAGAATGGGCAAGAAAAAGAGTGTTATTGTTTGGTTCTTCAATTTCAGACATGGACGTATGCATGAGTCTCCCGTGCGCAAATGGCGGTACTTGTGTGTGGAGGGTCGGAAACACTTTTTATTGCAAGTGTCAGCAGTCACGCAATTGGGGTCTAAGATGCGAAGGTGCAGAATTACTTTGTCGATATAATGAAAGAGGGCATTACTGTTATTTGCTTTTGAGCCTTTTCCCGTTTTGCTATTTGATACTGCCATAACGGGCGAGCGGTGTTTGTTCGAAAACCATAAAAAGTAGGGTTGTAAATCCTACGCTTATTATATATGCATAGTATATCTGCATAGCTTGACAGCCCAACTGTGATTTTAATCCTGAGTAAATTCTTGAATATGATATATTGATTTTTTTAAATGTATTTCAACCATATGGTTCTGTGCGTTTGCTGTTGACAGTTTACATCACTTGTGGAAGCTGTTCAACATTCAAATCCGAAAGAAACATGAATTGCATCCGTCACGATATATTGAAATGAAACGTTTAACAGTAGCATTCACACGCCACACTAAGCACCTATAATATCACCCCCTCGGTACTTTGATAACAGCTATTGATTGCGTAGTGATACTGCATGATTGCTGCAACATGCATTTTTCCAGAATCAGCATACTGTTATAAGTTACAGTATACAGGCCTTCTCCGAGTTAACAACATGCGTGACAAGTGTGTTGTACATGTTTAATGCTAAGATTCGTGTTGCAGAATTTTTTGACTTGTGCGAAAATACCCCATGTAAAAATCAAGGTACTTGCTATATGCGTAACGACAAACGTGTTTGCTTTTGTGACCAGAATTACTTTGGTGACACATGTGAAGGTATGTACAATGTGTGTATGTTACAAAATGTGTAGCTCACATTCTTACTACCTTTACCCGACAAAATTATTCGGTCACTAACACATGTCTCGGTAAGTCAGTCTTTATTTCGATTTCATGGAGCTTGTTTGCCTTGTTTACAATAAGTAATACATTTATATTACAAATGTTTGACTGTAAGTATGTATGTATGAATTTATAGAAATAGAAATGGGCATTCTTAATTCAAGTATCCCCTACACTATAATATATATAAATATATATATATATATATATATATATATATATATATATATATATTTATACACAGTCACTAAAACATACAAGTTATAGTCAATTATGATCACAGCTGGGATGGTTAGTAAATTTAATTTTTTTTAATTCCTCCAAGGGTTGGCGAACTTAGGGGTGAAAGATTGACTGGGGGTTCCACCCGTGGAATTTCATATTTTCTATATCATTGTAAGGATAATTATGCCATCTGCAATTACGTATAAGAGTAGAGCGTAGCGACAAATTGGGCTTAATTGTTTTATTTTGGAAATCGTGAACCATTTCGTTGTGTCTTGCCTCGTGACGCTACCCTTTTTCTGGAACACCCCAAATGTGTTGAGGCATGTAGAATGCACAATCATCGAGGGGTCGCTGCGGCTGATTACGTCAATACCAGCCACCAGTACCCGTGATAAAAGCCTATGCCAAACGCCTATTTTAAGCTCAGCCAATGAAACCGTAGTCGGCCTCTGGACATATAAGATAGTTCAGCCACACGCTGTTCGTGTTACATGCAATGTTTGGGATGTATAAGCAAATATTTGAGTACACGAGACGTGCGAATGGGCGGACGGGT
The DNA here is from genome assembly GCA_025642075.2 of Ridgeia piscesae. NCBI lineage: Eukaryota > Metazoa > Annelida > Polychaeta > Sabellida > Siboglinidae > Ridgeia > Ridgeia piscesae. Next base: position 556,080 of record JAODUO010000301.1, on the reverse strand, counting down.
CATACTTTTGGAGTTCCTACAATTTGTTTATCCGTCTTCAAATTGGGGCAGGTATTTGCGCTGTTCCCACGGGTGAAGCTGTCACGACTGGCGAAGTAAATAAACTAGTTCGATTTTATTATATCAAACACTCGTAGGGATCTGCTTGATTATGATGATTCCGTGTTTATTTATATCCAGAGTTGGCAAAGTGTCAAGTAAACCCATGCCTGTTTGATGGTACGTGTGTAGCAACGACAACCGGTTTCAAGTGCTTGTGCCGCAAGCATTTTGAAGGTGACAAGTGTGAGAGTGAGTATCAGCTGCTTTTGGTGGATTTAGTCTGTTCACCGAGTTTATTTACATGTGTATAGGTTTCCCAGGCGATTACACACATGAGTACACATGTATTCACTCGCATTGTATAGGCAGGAGAGCATGGACATACTTGTCAACCCAACCGGAGTCTCCATGATTCTGGTTGTATTATCTCCCAGAATTCTGGCAAATCTCTCGGATTTTCATTTCTAAACTCTAAGAGCGCACCATCGCCGCCATCTGGTGTTAAGCTCGCGACATACAACACACAACGATAGCGGAACACGGGAGGCATGCTGAACCGCCAACGAACCTACCGGATTTCAAACAATACAAGTTAGCAGTGCCGCACAAATGACTAGAAATTAATTTCGTTTCAGATTTCGCTCCTTGCCGTTTTGTGAAGTGCCGTGGTGGTAGCAACTGCGTGGTCACGGGTCACCCATACAAAGGCAATGGGAAATGGGACGCCCACTGCGAATGTGACCGCAACCACAAAGGAGACGTGTGTCAAAGTAAGTTTCATCCGAGTCCAAACGGGCCAAGGCAGCTTTCTATAACACGAATTGTGTTAACAAAGATAAACATATGACTTGAAGTGAGAAACAGAAGTGCTCTAAGGCTCATTCCACAACAACTTTTATATGAAAGAACGTGACCATTTCCCGTTGTTTTTAAACAGTCAAGTAGTTATTAGCCCGGAACTAGCTGCCCAACTGGAAATCGTGTGTTAGTTAGAGTTTGCGGAAAGTTGATAACATCAATATAAATTTTTTTGGTATAGCCATGCTGCAATTGATTGTGTTTGTATATTGTGTGTCCCTTCTATGGTGTATCAGTTATTACCGCGAAACGTATACAGAATAAAAACAAATATTCACACGTGACGTTGGGTGACCCATCTCAGACGGTCAGACAACCTTCCGGCTCACTCTGCTCAAGTCGACGAATCTCATTCCGTACGCATGCCTACTGCAAAACTTTGACTTCATCGATAAATGATTGACAAATCGAAACATAGAGCAACATTTAGCTTTTGCTACACATTGTCATACCATTTTATTTATATAACACTGGGGAATGCGTTGTCTTGGCAGCTAACATCATACCCATGGTACAGTAAAGTGCCCAGTAAGCACCGAGCTGTGATGCTGAAGTAGTTTATGACGTATAGTGTTTCTAGTTTTCTCGACTTATATATGAATAGCCACTTCATTCATTGTACGTTTGCATTCCTTTCGATCCAGAGGCTGAGTGGATATACAACGTATTTTTCTTGTATTTTAACAAGTTTGGGATGCCAATGAAAACATGATTGTCTGGTTGAACGGGTGGGTTGTTCCACTGCAACGTCGTACCCCAGATGTCTGACATCAGTTGGCGTTAGATGATACAAATTGTCTGGATGTCTTCATGAATACCCAATTAAACTTTAACCGGCAGCGCCGAAGGCGATCCCAACCGCACCTTTCCACGTGTAGTTAGAAGGACATCGCGGTGTCTGTGGACTGTGCGAGCCGGACTTCCAACGTTCTGATGAAACGAATGACCGGCTGAATTGACGACGCTATATAAATGTTTTTATTATTTTATGCACAATTATCAAGTAACGTACATGAGGCTTGATGCATGGCAATTGTTATATATGTATGTTTGTGTGCAAAATTCAGAATAAAATAACACCTATCAGTTTACACAGTACGTATGTTCATGACATTGCCTGAAACACAGTAAGCTGCACACCGACATTCATATTGTTTTTTCTTTTCTGGAAGAATTTGTTTATATGATGTAACGATTTTGTAAATTAAGTTTCCCAAAAAATAGCTCCCAGAGAGCGACTAACACGGTCGGCACAGTATTTCAGGGATCTGCTCAATGAGTCAAGTCGATATATGGACCAGAGAGACATACCACCGACACAAGGCCCACGGCATGGAATAACACATAAAGAGGTAGATAGACAGCTGATAAAAATTAAGAACAGTAAGAGCAGTAGAGCAGACGGAATACCTATTGAGGCACTCCAGATCACATGATCACATGAAATCACATGATCTGGCCATAAAACTATGGGAGTGTATCATAGACAAAAGGCTCAGAGACAATGTGACCATCTTAGATGGGCAGGTGGGTTTAAGGCCTGGAGTTAGAACGACTGATGCCACATTAGGCATCAGGACACTATGCGAGAAGTACAGAGAGAGCGATATACCCCTTGAGATGGAACAATCGACAAAGATATAGAAGCCGCATGGTCAAACTAGCGGAAACTAACCGGGGTCCTATACGATAGGAAATTGCCACATAAAGTGAAATTAAAGGTGTACGAGGTCATCATTACACCAGTCCAAACAAATGGGAGTCACTGGTGGGCAATGAAAACTAAAAACAAGAGGACAATTGCCAGAGATGAAAATGCTTCGTGTGATCCTTGGGATATCGAGGCTGGACCACTTCCGAAATAAGCAAATAAAAAGGGTACTGAACTCCCACCAATCGACGAGGTAATTCGTAGTGGACACCTTCGATGGTTCGGGCATATTTGAAAACGAGAGAAGAACGTCGCCGGCAGAGTTAAAGGCAGATCAGAGAGGACATGACGGAGGCAGGGGTCACTGTGGATATGGCCCTAGATCGCAAGGCATGGACGAGGATGACCTGGCCGACCCCTTGCAGATAGGGGCGTTCTAGGTGAGCAAGCTTAGGTGAATATTATAATAATTATTATTGTTATGTTATTATTATTAGTAGTAGTAGTAGTAGTAGTAGTAGTAGTAGTAGTAGTAGTAGTAGTAGTAGTAGTAGTAGTAGTAGTAGTAGTAGTAGTAGTAGTAGTAGTAGTAGTAGTAGTAGAAGTAGTAGTAGTAGTAGTAGTAGTTGTTGTTGTGTGTAGTAGTAGTAGTAGTAGTAGTAGTAGTAATCATCCGATTACCACTTACTGGTAATGCCATGACATAACAAAGACTGCAAAATTAATTTCAAAATAAAATGCGATACATAAATCGTACAATGTTTGATATAGTGATGCTCTATTATCGCCCATAGTCAGTGTCGCAGATGTATTTATAAATTAATTATGATTATATAAACCTAATGCCAAAACACCAGCTTTGGTTGTGATATAGTTATTTACAAAAAATAATACACATTAAAGTTAACATTTATGCTGCATCCTGTGCAGTACAGCAGTAGCTTTCATACTTACTTATGTACTTACGTCCTTACGTATGCAGTCGCCGGTAGCGTAAGCCATCAAGAAAATCACAAAACATCGTAGGTACTTTCGAACAACCGATGGAGCATCGTCTGAGAAGAAAACGAGAGATGACAGCACTTGACAACGTATGACAGGTGATATGTTGTCTCAGACGGTCATCTGAAAAGATTCATGGGAGTATTGCTGCGACCTATTCTTTTGTATTAAACGGTAGTCATTGTAATTGCTAATGATTGGTTTTTATTAACACTTTAATTCCACAGACATGCACGATTGATATTTGTTTCCCTTTACACACAGATTGTCGCGCTTCGAATTAATTGAATAGTGTGGTATGTTTCAGATCAACTTCTCATGTGTCGAATCAACGACGTGCCAGATTGCATAGTTGACGACTGCTTGTACATGGCGGATGGAGTATACGCTCTGTGTCGTGATTGCCGACAATACGTAATATGTACTGACGAACGCATGGAATTCAAATCATGTCCAAATAAAGAATATTGGGGCTTCGACACAACAACCAAGAAGTGCCAATATAAATCGCCTGATTGCTACGACTGTTCTGGTATGCTGCAAACATTACGGTTTTGTGGAATTTAGGATGCGCGAATGCGTACGTACGCACAAGCAAACCTACTCGCAAGCAAACATGCAAACATACACTTTTTAAAGTGCACATACACGCACGTACACGCGCGAGCGCGCACACACACACAACACACAAATACACACACAAACACTCGCCAAATTTGACCGCACATTGGAACACACCGCATATGACATAATATGAAGTCTTTATGAAACAAATTCTGCTGTCGCCACGAGGACGGGACGCGTTTTTGGACACATACAATTATTGTTATTGTGAAGTTATGCACTCGTTCGTCATTTCAAGTCATAACATTAGTATTTGCTTCATGCTGCAAGATCCGTGCCAAGATTCCCCTTGTGAACATGGCGGAACATGTGAAGTCACCACCCGCGGCGTTTATCAGTGTATTTGTCCTGAAGACACAGCTGGTTTACGCTGTCAGCGTACGTATTTTATGCAAACCGTATGTGAATCCAAACTTAAGTATACTTTTTATATATATATATATATATATATATATATATATATATATATATATATATATATATATATATATATATATATATATATATTATAACGCAGTAAGACAGGTGCGTACATCACGTACGTATAATACATCTTAATCCTCAGCAGTGGGTATTTAGACAACTTGCTAAACTGATCAGTTCGGAAAATATGATGCAATATATACATTTGTATGCTTTCAAATATATAACTTACTCTACACTTACTGTATGACATTTTATCTAGTTTCAGAAGCAAGATCACAGATTAAGTATGAGAGTTCATTTATAAAAAGATTGCATAACAATAGTTATTGTTTGGCGTTTATTCCGACCATGATTCCGAGTTATTTAGGTATATGCAGCCATAATTCCGCGAAGGTTTTGAAAAGAAGTGAAATCCCGTACATTTATAATTCCCACATTAAAACTATTTATTTTAGCTAACTACAATTTGAAATACAAAAGGTAAACTTTTGAATAACTTAAGAAAAGCATGTTCTTATTATTATATACTGCATCAATGTATGTTCAAATGAAAGGTTTACTGTCGATATTTGTTGAAGAACACGTCATTTGTCAGTCTCATTAAATCAACAGAAAGGAAAGGAAAACGCAGTAGTGTTTATTCGTTTTCGCTTACAGAAGCCATGCCAATTGTATACGAAGACATACAATTACAATTCGGTTAACTTATTAGTCACATACGTTCTCGTCAGTATCACGTCTAAACTTTCATTAACTTTTAACTGCATCGAAAATGGTCAAATTATTGAACCTTTAATTTGGACGTGATGACCGTTCACACGACATCACATGAAATTAAGGCACAGATAAATAACAAACTGAACTGTTTAGTCTTACATGTGCTACTTACCCAAATGCTGCCAGGTTCAACCATCCACTTACTTTTCTACTCCTTTTTCTTCTTGCTGTATAGTTTCCAAGGCACTTTGCACCCCCAACCCATGCATGAATGGAGGCACGTGCCTTGTGTACGGGACGTACAGCAACTCTCTGCAATACATCCCCGTCGTAGAGTGTCACTGTTTTATGGGATACGGTGGCGAAAAATGCGAAAGTGAGTTCACGACATATTACGTTCATGAAGCGCACGCGTGCCCTGTTGGCAGCGCTGCAGCAGTCTCCGCCAAGTTTACTGGCGTCATGTTGTAGTCAGTGTGGTTAAAAACAACAGAACAGTACACACTGCTGAAACGTGGCAAATAAACGGGCAAAATCGGTCGCGAATTATGCGGGGAAAATACTAGTATCTTGTTCACACGCGCACACGCACACTAGTCAATGTTTCCAATTTAACTTAATTTAATTTAATTTGTATTACTACTTTTAACAACGTCATTCAGGTCCTATGTCAGCATACAGGTTTTATGGTTTCATGACTGTGACATTCTATTTTTATCAAAATTCAACACAAGCACTTCTAATCAAGATGTGATTTTTTCACAAAGTGTAGCACACTTTAGCAAATCAAACAAACAGGCACAACACAGCTCTTTTCCTTGATAAAATGTCACAAAGGAACACATATGCTGTCAACAGTAACTATGGAACAAGCTGGCCGTTGTTCTTCCGCCAACGTTTAAACATTCCAAACGGTCAAAATAAAGAATGAAAGATATCAAGTTAAATGCGTTATATTTATGAAATAGACACATTGTTATGGTTCTTCCAACAGACCGGTATAGCATTGGTAAGATATTGCGCTTGGTGTTTTAATTTTTTGGGTCGGTCATCTAGCGTGACTAAAAGGAAAGTTCGATATATCAATAGTTAAATGTTCGCAAACAGATTTAAAACGCGCAAAACAATATGTTATTTAGGTATTTTGTTTATTGTATCTATATTTCGTGTATTTAATGCCGTGTAAAAATGCAAACAATAACCCTGGAAATATTTTGTGACACACTGTTGAAAGCGTCTCCGTAAAATCTGCCTGTGCAATGGTTCCACAGAGAACTACTTAAATATTACACGAACTGCCAAGTGCGAACTTGATTTTGTTGTGCTATTTGTAGTTATTAGATGGCTAGGTAGATTATTAGATGTACTATTGTCTTAAACATTTCAACTAAAAACTTGTTATTATTTATTATTCTTACTTCTACTGCTGCTGCTACTACAGCTACAACAACAACAACTACACTACTACTACTACTACTACTGCTACTACTACTACTACTACTACTACTACTACTACTACTACTACTACTACTGCTGCTGCTACTACTACTACTACTACTACTACTCTACTACTACTACTACTACTACTACTACTACTACTACTACTACTACTACTACTACTACTACTACTACTACTACTACTACTACTACTACTACTACTACTACTACTACTTGTATGAGAAAACGGCCATATCTTTGTAGCTCAGATCACTCGATGCTGCTGTTGCTTCTTTTGTATCGCCAAAAACTAAGGCGTGAAATGACATGCCTAATCTGTAGATATGTTGAAAGCCTGTATGGACTGCACAGACTGGAATGTTTTTCTAGAATCAGGTGCCAAATATTAACGAAGCTACCTATGTAATCAGAAGAAATATTGCTTTATGTGAAGATCTTTGTGTATCAGTGAAACAAATGTCATGTTATCCAAACAACAAACAGGAGGTGAATTCTGACTGCAGAATCTCCTGGGTCAAAAAAGATACATTTGGGGAAATGGAACTGCATATCCGTAGAAAAACGTGAGCTGTGCTTGCGAATCCATTTATGCACAAGTGAATTCGGAGTACATACAGGAAGCAGTCGGTTAATTAAGATCAATAACACCATCTCTACTACCATCGCTAATAGTGGCGCCCTCCAGGGCTGTTTGAGTTCACCAGCACTTTTATCAATATCTACAAGTGACTGCATGCCAGTTGACAGCTCTATCATCCCAGTTGACAGGTCTATCATCCCAGTTGACAGCTGTATCAGCAAGGACCATCGTTTCAGATATCCTGATGATAAAGCCCTCGTCGGTGTGAACAATCATCGCCGCCAGATCTATGAGAGTGAAGTGCAAAAGTTGGTATCTTGGTGCCATTCCGACTGTCTGAAACGTAACACTAAGAAAACAAAGGAAATGACCATTAACTGACGCAACATTCCGTGTGACCCGCCTTCACTAGTCATCAAAGCCGAGGTAGTAGAGATACTAAATTCCCATCCCTACTTAGGCATCGAATTCGCTAACCAGTTTGATTGAATGTTGAACATCCAGAAGAAAGGCTGCCATAAGAACGATCTCGTGAGGAAGCAATGACAAGTCAGTGTGTGTAGGAAATTAGTCATCTCTTCTATCAGTCCGCTGCCCAATCAGTTCTGTGCTACTGTTTAGTTTGCTGGGGCGGAAGTATGTAGGTGAAGAACAAAATGCCGCTCAATCGCGTTATCTGCTCAGCCAATAATATCATTGGGATGACGCAACCACCTATCGACGATCTGTATGAATCATGCGTGACCAAGAAGACAGCATACATTATAGAAGACCCATCTCACCTACTGCACTAGTTTTAATTTGTTGGTAATTATGACTATAGGTGTTTGTCTGAAAGATCACGATCGAATCGATATCGCTTCCGTTTTCCTTCCAACCCTTATCAGGTTGGTCCACACAAGGTCGGGGGGGGGGGGTGAAAGGAGATGAGCGATTATAAATGCGGGAAGCGACTATGAACTGTGCAGCATCTGCGATTACGACTACTATTATTAACATTCTTATGCTAAAATATTAATATCGTTGTGTTTTGTTAATTTGAACTTATGCCGTATAAATTTCCCATTTGGGATTAATAAAGGTTATTGTAGTACTACTACTTATACTATTACTGATGTTTTTTGTTGTAGCTTGCGTCGGTGGAATAAGAAAGATCCTCAAAAAACACCATTATCCCCCCGGGAATTTGATAGACTATGTTGAAAACGTTGTTGAGTGCCAAGAAATGTGCCTGGATAATAGTGGAACATGTGTCGCTGTTGACTATATCGGTGACGATTGTTATGAAATTTTGAAAAGCGAATACAGTCGAGCTAACTTGGTTGACGACGAAAACTCGATTCATTACTACATTGTCCCGTGCTAAACCAAATGTCAGAAACAGGAAATGGGTTTGAAATGCCGATAGCAACAGGTGTTTATATTCCTGAAAGGTGTCATTGTTTGTTTTTAATTTAGCAATGCGTTAGTTCCTGTGTTTGCAGTGCTGTGCATCGTAGCAGCAGCTGTCACACTTGTGTACTTACGTACTCATGTCTTCCTCGCCAGTAGCATACGCCATCGAATTTGGTCACCCACGTTTGATAGGTTGATTCCAATTTCTCGATTTCTCTCTGGGTGTGTCCCATATGTTTTCTTTCGCTTACAATATATCTGCCATATTTTTCTCAGCCTTCCTCTTTTTCTCTTCAATGGGAGTTTTTGTGATAACGTGTCGGATGCTGTTTGTTGCAGGTTTCCTCAGTGTATTACATAATACATTATTTTATTAATCATATTTCAGGTTCCGAAGGATTTGTTTGTAGATTGACTTCATATTAGCTGTTTAAATAAAAACGATACTTCACAATTGTTATACAATTATAATATAATAATAACAACACCAATAGTTGATTTCGCTCTGGGCAGTCATAGAGATTGAAATGGGTACATGACACATGCAAAGTACATTTAAAAAAATTGAATGAAATACTATATCATTTAAGACATTAGCGTATGTATAATTATAATGTAGACAATATGTATCTATCAAACTAATTTAAGTAATTTAAGACATTCAAACTTATTATCTGTGATTATGTGACTAAACGTATTAAAATAATAAATAATTTAACACATTAAAATGAATAGATCTAACAAAATTATAGTAAACATATAATTAATATGTGTAAAAATTAAATTTAAGGCATTAAAAATTTCTTGAAATTTATTTTTTTAAAAAAAATTTAAAAAAATAATAATAAAAAATAATAAAAAAAAAAAACAAGCACACACACACACACACACACACACACACACACACACACACACACACACACACACACACACAATAAAACATTATAATGTTGGGTCATCGTACAAGCATGTTCAGATGACAGTACACCTACATATACCAAACGATTATGATAAAATATACTACAAGTGTGCTACTTTAAATAAACAAATAAGAGCAATCGCATAAAATAGATCCGAATAAAACATGAAACTTTATAACATCGATAGATAGAAATTGACATGATCTAGTATAAATAAAAATAATAAAATATGGAATAAAATAAAATAATATAAAATAAATTATGAAACATTAATATGAAAAACACATTGGAAAGTGGAACATGCGTGTACTGCACATGGGAGAAACTCGTTCTGTTTTGACAGGGCTTGCACGGCCAGGGGAAACGATGCTACTAAACCTGCTGGTCCTGGTTTTGGTGGACCTGAACCGGCGACTAGATGGGAGGGGATCAAATAGGTCATTGGCAGGACGGAGTGAATCGTGAGAGATGACACTGGAAGATATAAAATAACAACTAAATCAGCAATTATCCTATATCATCATAGCATATCCGCCTTTACAGTGATCAACTCCGCTTCTATTGTATTCCACCTTTTAGGTTTACCAATGCTTTAATCCGAGACATGTCGGAAGTGGAAGTACCTTCTTCATATTGCTCACGTACATCTGCATTTCGACTGGCGGTAAGCGAATATAGATCGCTTATATTGGCACCTTTTACTTTCTAACCTCACTATGATAATGACAACCTAAAGCCGCCGCACTGCTCCTCACATATCTATATCTCAACATCATCGGCGGTAGCTACGCGCACTGGGTCTGACCGTAATATCGGTATTGTGGCGAGGGGTCGATGTTAGCAGTGTATGGTTAAAGGGGGAGCGGCTGAACAACCACAGCCCAAACATAAGAATATATAATTTATAGCACTTGTCACCATAATTTGACCACAGCGTCACGGTATATTTTTAATATTTTGTTAAACAGCTACTTTCAACACAGGGCGCTGCCATCTTGCCTAGGGCCTTTTTCCGGTTTGATTGGCGTGTTGCCTACAATCACGGAAGCCGCCAGTCGATAGGCGACGCAGCATAGCTCTCGCAAAAACGGGCCAAACGCATTAAAACAAACACCATTAAACAATTTAATGCACTGTATAGCTAATAGATATACTATGATTGTTAGAAAACAATTTTTCACATACTTCCACGAAAGGTTTCCCTGCCAAAAAAACAGGTTAAGATGATGAATTGGCGTGTCCGCCGGCGGAAAGTTCAAAAGGTCTGCGGTGGTCATTTTCAAACGCCGATTGCAAGCCTAATTACAAACGTGACGAGCACAAAGAGACACTGAACATAAAAACATAAGTCTCGATCAAAGCCACAGGTGCATATTTGGCCGATTGGTTTGCATATAAGTACGCAGCGACAAAGTAATGTTTGGAAAACCGGACACGATTTCCTTATTTGGAAGGTGAAACGGTGCGTAGGAAATTACATGCCGAAACCAGCTTGTTGTTACCAAGCCGACTCGGCACTTACGAGTACCAATATGTATCGTTACGACTACAATTTAGCCCCACAGTTGTATTTCATCGTCTGTATAATATCGAATGTGACCAAGCAAAGTTTAAATGTAATAAAAATTGTTAATAAATAAAAATATGTGGGGACAGTATTATTTAATTGAAATAAAGAATGTTTATAAACCCACGGATTTAGGTCAACTTCGCCGGCGAGCTGTACCTAACCTAGGCATAGCAACAAACGCCGGTTCGTTGGTTGCTAAAAATAGCTCGAGTATCTAGGTACAAGTAAATTTTTTGTTTCTGACATAGACAGTCCCGGTGGTGGAAAAACCCTTTCCCAAGATAATGACATAAAAAAAATGACAGCTACGACCATGCATGCGTATGACGTTTTTTTAAACAATACTCGTCGTCATATGAAAATTTAGAGTGACTGTAATTAGTCAACAACAGTAAAGAACTTCATCATATTACGGCATTACTTGAATTAATTAACAGAAACAGAAAAATAAAAATTTATTTTATTTAAATTAGACTGTTAATGCATTCAAAAAAACACTACCGTATATAATGTAATTGGTTATTGGCAAAATAGTAATAACCGGGTTGACACATGCTTTAAATTTAAATAAGTTGATTTAACCCATAAATAAACCCGTTTTAAATCATTCAAAAAAAACCCTCTGGTTTTATTAATTGCTGATTTAAAAAGGGGAAGTTTTTTAAAGGATAAAATCCTCAGGATTGCTGAAAGCGCTTTACTTTTTATTCCCTGCAACCTGTTCAATCAGATTATTAATTCTTAAGTTTCAGCTATGTTTAAATTAATCCCAAAGGGCTCTCTACAATATCCACCACTTCTATAGCCAGGGTACTCATTTTTACAATGGAAAATTTAGAGTGAAAAAAATTCCCCAAAATTTTTAACTCACACAGAAATTGGGAACAAGCTTTGCTTAGAATACGTTTTAACATATTTGTTACAATTTAATCTTCCCCATTACAGAGGACATTTTTTTTTACATTTGCAACTATATTGTTTTAATGTTTTATATAAAACCCAAAAGGCATAAAAACAAAGCCCATGAAGGTTATTAAAATTTTTTGTCTTTATATAAATTTTGTTTTTTTTTGGGAAAATTGTAATTTCATAAAACTTTTTAAAATAAGAGATAACCAAAAAAACTGTTTAAAAACCCTAAAAGTGTCACTATTAAGAGGTGCATCCTTAGCCAAAAAAAGTTTTATTCCCTGGGCACAAGATTTTTTTTGGAAAAAAGTGCTTAAAAAGTAAATTTTTTAATAATTATGTAGTTGTTATTGTTAAATTGATTCAAAATTACTACAAACTTTTTTAAAAGAATTTTTTTGACAAAAATAATATTTATATTTAAAAATTGACAGATTAATAAATTTCAAATAAGGGAAACTTTTTTTTTCCCCCAAAAACATTATGACCCAAATGTGGATCTCACCTTTAAGAATTTGCAGTTTTGCTTTAAAGACAAACAGGCACACATTTGTTTTATTTGGGGGGTAAATAGTCTCCTGACAGCAGGTAGTAATATCACTGACCCCTGTTTAAAAATTAATAGTTACATGGTGAAAAAATTTGAACCTTACATTGGCCCATAGCCTGCATTGTTACCTGCAAGGGTTGTAAACATCATGATCAAAGTACAACAGAGGACTGCTGTTACTAATTGCAGTTAACAGCCTAGTGCAAATTAGGCAATAAGATCACAATCTTATATTTCCCTGTTTTTCCCTACGAGTGAAAAGACTCCTCCCCCAAAACACACATCACCCTGGATGAACCCCCATTTCTCTAGGATTGCATTTCTTAATTAAAGTCAAAATTTTTTATGTTAGGGCATGATGAAAAGAAAAACCACTGAAACAGAGGTCAGCTTTAAATGTTGCTAACTTTAGTGTTTAAATAAATCTTCAAATCGTTGGAGAATGATTATCGCCCAACATGACTAGTATATTGAATCGGAAAAGAATATGTTACTGTGTATAACGAAATAAGACTTAAAATAAGAATTGTAAAAATTTATTTTTAAAAAGGCATGTATTCTGCTTTCAATAGTACCGCAGACATCAGCATTGTTCAGTTAGGGCAGTTAGTGTTTGATAACTGGAAGGTGTCCATAATCACTTCCCAAAAGTATTTATTAGGAAAATGGCCAAGAAGTTTATTTAGAAAACTTTTTACAATGCAATAAAAAAACCCTTTTACATCTCGGAAAAGACTCAGTTGGGTAAAAACCCCAAAAAATTATGTATAAACCCCAATGTAAAAAAAATTCTTAAATTAAAAACAAAATATTAGTATTTAAATAAAGCTGACATTTGTATTTTGGAAAATCAAGTATGACTTTGATTATGGCCCAAAAAGGTGTATCTGATTGGAACAAGGAGGGATTCCCTAACTTAAACATTTTTTTCCTTATATGTGCAAGGGGGGATAAAATTTGGGTTTTCTATGTAATTTATGCGAGCTGCTTATGTAGGAGTGGGGGTTTTTTTGTTTTAATGATGTCTGAATGACTCCCCTACATATTAACTAAAATATGCCAGGAAGGTTAGTCATATAATGGAATCCCACAAAATGCACCATTGAAAAGGTAATGTTCTATTTATTGAGGAATGTTCCCCGGTTGAAAAACAAACCCTGCTAATGCCCTGGCTCATTGAGACAAAATTGACAGTACCCGGCTAGCAGTAGCAGACAAGCCAAAAACAATACCCAAAAAAAAAATGATATGGGGGTCATTTCAAGGGGTCTTCTCAAAAAACCCAAAACACCAGTATTACTTTGTGTTTTGGGGGGCCTTGAATATTAAAATAAAATTTTTTGTGTGTGCCCCCACACACAACACCATGAAAAGTAGTTTTTTTAACAATTTGGGAAAAAAAGTCTGGGGGACACTATGGGGCCTGTGGAATAATTAATCAAATTTAGATTTCTCTGCATAGTACGTTACAATATCCACAGATGCATCTACACAAAATTAGATCCTGGACATTTCCCAAATGCCAATTATAAGTTGATTTATTTTTGGTTTTTTTCTAGGACGCTGAGAAAACAAAAATGACAAAAATTGTTATTATATGTATATCCAAAAAGATACTACCCTCTTACATTGTATCTTCTTTCAGATGAAGGATTCACAAATAAAGCACACCTTTAAAGGATCCTGTGCACCAGATGACATTGTCCCTCATGGCAGTATGGATGTCACATTGCAAAGCCTTTAATTTAGTGTCAAACTCAAACAGAGCCAGGTTTGAAGGATATTTATCAATGCACAATTAATACAATGATATTGTTTTTAATTTAAATTCTTCCCGGGGAGAAATTTCTGCTGCCTTAGCCCTTTTAAGAATGGGGTTCAATCAAGTGGGTACCTTCAGCCCAACTGCTACCAGATTTTTTCCTAGAAGGAAAATTATAAAGACAGTGATCCGGAATCTGTGGTAGCGGATGGGAAAAAAGGGGCTCAAGCAGTTCTGACACTAATGGGAAAAAGAGAAAATTTTGTTTCAAAAGAAAAACTAATTTCCCCTTTTTTGCACTTGCAAAAATCCCCGGCTAGTATACTATGCCTGCTGCCTGTTGGAAGATCCCCTTGAACATGTGCAGTGATGATTACCAAGATACATTCTGACATTTGTTTATTAAAAAATCAACTTTTTGATTATTAGTAATTCAAAACTGTGTAATTATCAATTCCATCTGAAATCAGCGTTTGGGTTTATTTGTTTTTGAAATATTTTTAAAATTATCACAGCATTTCACAAACAAATAATTTTTTTAAAAAAATTTTTCAGCATTTTTCAAACACATGAATTTTTGATTGTCATGATGTGGTCTTGATAACATATCCCCCCAAAATACTGTATACAAACATTAAAACTCCAATTCAATATTTCATGTGAATTGCACAATGTCTTTTTACATCTATTTTTATTGAATAAAAATTATTATAAAATTTCATGGGAGCACGCATATCTAAATAACATTATTTACAAAATTAAAAAAATTTATTAACATTTTAAAGGAAATTAAATAATTATATTAAAAGGATGCCCCATCATGTAACATCCTGTCAAAAATAAAATAAAAATTTTTAACAAAGATTTACGTTACGAATTCAAAATAAATGATTTTTTTTTTTAATATGTGTCATTGTGTGGCCATACAAGTTAAATTTCTCTGTTTTGGTTTGAATTGCAAAATAATTTTCAAAACCTGTTGAACTACATATTACTTATCTACTACCTACTTTGGTCGCACGAACGAGTCTGCACGCAAACCGCACAGACCGATATTCCCCACATTGTGTCATTGACAGATGTCTTGGTCAGTCATAGCTCATGCAGGCATCTGTCAGCACGGTCGGGGAACCCCCTTTTAGCAACAAACAAATTGATGTGCGTCGACATTGGGGGCCGTTCCACACAAACACCATGCCACATTCCCTTTTCCCAAAATCAAACTCCTCGATTCCATAAAAAATTTCGATCTTTTCTCCCGTCTCGTCGACTCTCGGGGGGGTTTAATTGAGCCTCGCACCTCGGCTTTCACGCGGGTTAAGCAAAATTAATTTTTCGTTGTCACTTGTGCTATAGATGCTTCTCTCATTGTGCTACAAAAACTTCCTCTTGGATCCATTTTCTACTGGATTTTCCCGAAAATGCGTAGCTCCTCGCTAACTAAAAAACTTCCGACATTTGAAACCAGAAAATAGTCCGGACTGACCTTCCTTTTAGGCCCCCCCCGGCCGTCAAAATCTGCTCTCGGGAAGTGTGACGGCTCGATTATTTTCATTGGTTATAAATCATTATTTAATTCACCCTTTTTTTTACGAATGCAAATAAATACTATTTTTTAACATGGACCCCTTTCGTGTATAATAAGGTACCATATCTTTGTTTTTGCGCAGAAATGTCTAAAACGAAGAAAACCGAAAAAACCAAAATTTTACATGGGCTAGATAGGAGGTAATCAAACCACTCGGCTTGGAATAAAGATGGCGATACGCAGTGTTCTATGACGACGATTTAGGTACTGAAAATATTTTTTTCCCAGTTTGTCTGATAAGTGAATATGCTTCTGTCACCATTAATGTATACTTATATAGTATACATTTAGGTAAATGGAATGTTACAGCTGTCTTTCAGTTCCCCTTTAAGGTTTAGGGTACTTACGAGATACCCGCAAAACTGCTCACGCGCAGTGACATCGGCTTATTTACGTCGACTCGAAAACATTAAATTTATCTAAAATACATTTAAAAATATTAATATCTTCTTTTTAGATAAAACCGCTTTGCCCTTTGAAAAGGCCAGTTAACTGGAATATTACCGAAGTGTTACTTCATTTCAGTACGTTTAAACTGCGTACCGCAAAAAACGTGTAAAATTTAAAAAGGCCCTAATAATTTACAGAACGAAATTTTAAACCAAAAAAGGGGTTTCTTAATGGGGGAGCTCCACCCCCTTTTTTAAAAAGTGGAGCCACCGCCCCGGAGGTTTTTTCAGAAAACAAATTTACCAGCGCGTCATCTATTACGCGCTACAATAAACTAATCGCAATTTTAGTTCGTTCGTTTCGACTCGTTAAATCCTCATAAACATTTTATTACGCTGTATAGTTGTGTGACGATACAAGGACATAATGTGGTTAAAACAATCTCTCCATAAATTTACTTAAAATCCGTATCAAAATGGAATACCGCTGTATCACTTAAAACAACGCCAAAATCCGTATCGGCTCCGGGTAATCCGTACCATGTGGCAGATCTGACAGTGAATCATAGGAGATAGCCTATATACAAGTTGGTGTCGACGGAAAAAGGGGATTATGCCTATGACACGTATTTTACAGAAACACCTGCTCAGTTGAATTGGTAAAGGACAGCCACACGGACCACTTGCTGACATTCAGTTCACTTTGCAATTATAATACCTACATTAAAATGATGCAGCGAAATGTAGAATTGTTTACACAATTCTCAGAACTAAACAAACCATCTGGTTTCCGGAGACAAATACACTCCTACATTGCATTTTGTATGCATTCTGATCATATGGTATGGTATGGTATGGTGTGGTGTGGTGTGGTGTGGTGTGGTGTGGTGTGGTGTGGTGTGGTGTGGTATGGTATGGTATGGTATGGTATATAGGGATTTGTATTATATATATATATATATATTTTTATATATATATATATATATATATATATATATATATATATTAGATAAAGAAGTATGTATAGTGTAAGTAAAATTTATAAATTAATTATATTTTAAATTTTTTTTAAAATATTTTATGTGAACTTTAAAAAAATATAAACCCCCGGTATATGTTTGAATGTTGTAAGGGAAATTGTGATTAGAAAATATCACAACAAAAGCACATACTAGCCCATGGCATATGCCATTTTTTTCAACGCAAGTCCCTTCACTGAACTGACATATCAGTCACAATGCATTGCACCTGAAGGGCTTCCCCAGATAATGATGTCATAGTGCACAAGGTCCATTGTGACACAAACCGCGGCATACTGGATACGTCAGTTTTATTTGTTACGCGTTACGCGAATGAACAATGACGTCATCAATGCGAAACTTCGCCGCGCGCGTGTAACTATCGGGCGGCAGTTTATAATACGAATAATATCGATTAGTCATAGACGGAAGTCAGTTGAAGACATGGTCTCCAGGCGCTTCGCTTTCGTTGTCTGTATCGTCTCTCTGCTGTTCTATGATGACGTATTCGGGTGTTCAAGTAGACGTCGTCGAAAACGTAAGTATATCAACAAAACATTAGAATATGTTATATCATAATTTAAATGGTGCCGGCACATGTCATGATGGACAATAATGTGTTATTTATTACAAGTTTTGATTTTGTTTTGATATCTTCAATATTTTCGGTGCTATTAAATTACAATTATTGCACTTTTGTATATTAGCTTTTGATCCATTTCTTTTGGATACGCTGCACGAAGACTGCGCTAAATAGGTGGCAAACTAGTAATAGCATCGGGACCCTTTGACATGAATGAAACCAAACATGGGCAACCCTTAACTTCACCTTCAAAATCGACCTAGATTCCACATCTCACCTAGATTTGCGCCACAGCATCGGATTAATTCCAATAGTATAGGGCCTTTGAGCATGGCACGATACATGGCGTGATTCATTGCGACTGCAGCTGATTAGGGAGAGGCCACAAGATTGATATTCTACCGACTGATGATATTTGTAGTTTCTGATTGATTAACATACACTAAAGCGATTCAGAATGTTTTGTTAGTAATTATATATTATAGCAGACCTGTTAAATTTCTGAAATGACAAAACTGGAGATTTGTTCGTAAAATCGAGCTAATCAAATATCGATGCTATTGGATGCAAATGAATGCAACATTCACAAACACTCATATGTAAAACAATTCTTTATTTGAAAATTATGTAAATATAAATACAACGTGCAATAACACCACAACAATAACGACGATTATATACGCATAACTGCCACAAAGTTTATATTCACAAACCAGCACAAACACCAACTAGCATTGCACAATCCTCTGAAAAAAACACTATAAGAACATATATTAATGGTGGCACTCTACAAAATTGCTGAGCATGTAGAACACTATAAAACCAACCTAAATAGTGGACACTTTACATTAAAAAGAACCATCACAGTTAACACCAAAAGACATTGCACAATCCTCTGAAAGAAACATTATAAGAACATATATTAATGTTGGCAATCCACACATTGCTGAGCAAGTAGAACACTATAAAACCAACCTAAATGGTGGACACTACATTAAAACCAACCATCACAGTAAACAACCCTCTGCAAAAACAGCTCACTCATGTGAAGGGTGGGCCTTCACATACTGCCATGTTGCCGACTTGGCAGACTTCAGCAGTTCGTCCGAAGGCTGAAAGTGAAAACAACTGTCCTCTGTGTTCAGCTTGCAGCTGAGGAAGGCACATATTGTGTCCTGGCCAAGGCCAGACCTACTGTATCAATCTTTTTCACCACTGAAAAGACCCTCTCACTGTCTGCGTTGCTGTTCGGGAGGGACAGCAGTGGTAACACAACAGCACACAAGGTGGCAAACCGATGGCTTCCAGTGCTGGTCTTACCCTTCCCCATGCCATCCTCCTGCAGCAACGCTAAAATGCGAGTTACATATTCGGCAAAATGCAAGTGACAACCCTCGGTCACTTCTGCTGATGCAGTGCAGATCGCCAACCAACGCTTGGAGAAACTTTCAGGCAAATTTCTTCTTCGAAGTAGAACGAGGTGCCGGCTTCGAATTCGCTTTTGGCTTAGCGGTCGTCATGTCGATCCACATGATTGCTCCCACCGAATTAAAATGCCTGTTACGCTCTTCGGTTGTGTTGGTAAAACATTAAGTGGAACAACGCAAATTTTTAACTGAAATAGATTAGCGATTTGGAGCGCTTCCACAACGATGTAAATCGCGGATATATTTATTTATAAAAATGGGGAGGTTACAAATTTGAAACTGGAGGATGAATCCTAAACTGGAGATTTCGTCTCACGCGCGGGAGGGCGGGAGGGCGGGAGGGCGGGAGGGCGGGAGGGCTCCCGCGTAAAGCATGAGACTTGACATATGTGATTATGTAACCGTTTTAGCAGTACGGCTAATACCGCTCCGAAGGCAGATTTACGTAAAGGCAAAGGCTGACAACATATGGATTATAGTCATCAGCTCGGTTTCTGTTACATCATAACAGGAACATCAGATCATAAATATCTTGTGTTATAGCTTCTTGTCTTAACTGCCCGATTTAATGTAGAGTTGACCACACTGTCATTGTCATACACATAATGATTTACGAAGTGTATAAATATTAACGACTTTAGGCCGTATGTCTTTTACAGGATTTCCATGTTATTGATTTATTAATAATACAATATTTTTCTAAAATTAAATTATAGTTTAAAGTATCATAAGTATTACATAATATGATTAACGAATATATAGTAATGGGTGTTAAAACGATGATAACAAATATAACTACTACGCCTACAGCTTATTGTTCGTGCTAAAAACATGAATGTTAAGTGTTGTACGTTGTGGTTTCACAGCACTTACATATGACAAGTTGCATAAATGCACATAATCATAACACATGCATACATTTTCCCCAAAACAGGTACTTTGTACTCCGCGAAAAATGGGTTTATTCGTTACTTGTCAAGATCGCCAAACACAAGCAACCGCCGATGCCATGGCAACCACTATAGAAATCGATTAAAATGCGTGATTTCCGTGATCATTCTTACCGGCAAAGTGTCCCACTGCTTCTGTTTGTAATTAACCTTCGAAAAGTGAAACTATGAACAAAATTTTGGGAGAGTTGGTTGACTTACAACAAAAAACAAAGCCCTATCTTTTAATATGAGGAAAAACGAGTGGCTGCCCTCTAGTGCGCCCATCCTCGTTTTCGAGCGCGATAATTACACGGCATAATTATGACATAATTTAGCTAAAATTGTTTAAACTACCGATATAATTACTTTATGCAAATAAACTACAACTTGACCTAACTATTTGACTTGTATTTCATATTTGACATATACACTGGACTTTACGGCATAACAAATTCAACCCTCTAGGAAACATATATTTTATGATATTGCCTTGAACTTCACCGTTGACCTATATTCTCTGTCTGTACTAAATGTGAACAGTTCTGTACTGTTTGTACTGTTGGT
This sequence comes from Ridgeia piscesae, assembly GCA_025642075.2. Classification (NCBI taxonomy): domain Eukaryota; kingdom Metazoa; phylum Annelida; class Polychaeta; order Sabellida; family Siboglinidae; genus Ridgeia; species Ridgeia piscesae. The sequence goes on along the minus strand of JAODUO010000301.1, from coordinate 535,114 downwards.
CAATATTATTAAAATCTGGGGTCGCTTTACATCGAATGCGGTTTTTACTCAAATGATCCCGAGTACATATGGATTTTAGTATGGCTTGTGTTATCCATGGATGTTTTATGTTTGTATTTATTTACTTTTGATAACTGCTCAAGAAAATGTTACATTTTTTAACAAATAAAGTGTATGCCTCATTTGGACATTCATTTTTATTTTTACAAATCACACAAATTTGTTGTAAATAGGGCGTTATTAAAGTTGTCAATATTTGACTTGTTTAAGTTCCTTCGTTTTATCATTTTGGGGGCATACTTCTGTTCATCTGGGCTTTAGTTGATGAAGATGAAATTAGGATAATGATCTGAAATGGCAGTTATTATAGATCCAGCAATACGAATATGTTGAGGGTTATACTTAAGGAAGATATGGTCAATGAGAGTGGCTTAGTATATAGTTATTCTGGTAGGCGTTGTGATTGTGGGAATGAAGCCATTTGCCATGAAAATGCCAAGATAGTCAGAACTGTGAATATTATGTTTAATCCTTAGTCAGTTAACATTAGCATCACAACAGATAATGATGTGTTTGTTTTCATTTTGCATTTCATTTTTCGCTTCATTATTAAATCAAGATTCTGATTAAATATGTTACGTGTTCTCGAGTCCAGCAATCTATGAATTGATCCTATTGTTAAGTTCTTGTGAGTGGCATTATGGGTGTTATTTAAAATGTTAATAGATAGACAACCGTAATTAATGTCATTATTTAAGAAAGCAATATCATTCCTTATTTTATAGTTTATGTCATGTTATGTATATACATAAGTCACCCTTTCATTAATTGTGGGTTTGTGGTTTTTATTTTGTTTGTGGAGTTTAGTTCATAGAGTAAAGTGTCAAGCTATGCTCTGTAAGCGTCTTATATTAATGCTTAAAACAGAAAAACTTATTATAATGATTTTGTTTAATTAATTACCGGAGTTCATCTCGGGAATAATTTTTTTTATTCGATTATAAGTTGATTGTCATTATTTAGAGCCATCTTTCTGGTGAATGATGTTTACATAACAATGAAATGATGAATATTGTTTATATAAAATGTAATAAAAGTTGATACCAGTTACAAACATATTAAAATAATATGAGTGCACAAAGTAAATATTTGCATAAAAGTTTAAAATATAAATATTTTAAATGTTACTTGACTAGATATATAGCAGATGAGATTAGATACTTATATAAAGTGATTACATAAATGGTTACAGGAAATAGTATTATATACAACGAAAATGAGTCCTCTATGAACGTAATATTGATATTGTCCACATCAACCACAACTAATTTAGCCATTAATAGGACGGTTTGTATTGATGAATCGTTACAGTCAATATTTATTCAAGTGATCAGCCAATCCTCTCAGCTGTTGCTCAGTCGTGATTGATGTATTCTTCCCATTAGCTAACAGGCCCACGATTAGTTCATCCATTGACCAGGTTGTTGCAATGTTTTGCATGGCTCTCGCTTTCAGCAGTAGTTCTGTCCTCCGTTTTGTTAGGCTTTCTGTTTCTGTGATCATGATTTTTGTGCTATTGAGTTGACGTTTTCCGTTGAAAGTCCTGCCGCGGGGCATAAGAAGTCAGTTTCACTATGACTTGTCTCGATTTTTGCGCTTCAGCCTTCACCCGCCCGAAGACGCGGACGGTGACTGCGGTCGATGAATTCGCGGTTGATCGGAAGATGTAGCATGTTCTGACATATTTTAAATACGGCATCTGTTGTGGGTTTTTTCACATTTAGTTACGCCATGGATCACTAGACAATTGCATATGGTGTACTGTTCCAGGTCATCAAATTCGTTGTGGAGTGTTCTGTTCATGTACTCAAGGTTACTCACCTGCGATTAAAACGTTTCTTGTTGGTGTCGTCGATATCCATTTTGCAGGATAAGTAGACTTGCTGTCGAACTGCTCAGACAGAGCCTACGCCTGCGCCTGCGTCTGGGACCTCAGCGATTTCACTCCTTTTTTTTAGTTCCTCTACCACCTGTAGGTCCGGCCTCAGCTCAGTCATAATTTGTTTCTTTCCTACTGCCACTGCAGACGTGCTGAGACCAGCCGAGTTTACACCCTACAAAATCTTCATCAAATATCAATTAGTAAACATATCACCATGCGTGAGGATTGATCTGCTTGAGGTTGTATTGTCTTTTTTCATTTTCGTTTTCTACATTGTGACTAGGTGTAGCGTAGGAATGTTTGCACGCGCAACTTTGTAAATAATCGTGACTCATATTATATATGCAAACGTCATGTTGACTTGAGTTGAAAAGCATTTGGTCTATCAATTATGTCAACCGACAGGTGAAGTGCTGTCCGTATTTTGTGATACCGACTCTTCATCTAAGTTCCGCACTGGACTGTCTGTAATATGCGGTCATTGGGTAAAATGTTGCCATCCTCGTGTCAGAATCGGGCTTCGTGGCCCACGTCTCGCACGCATACAACGTGCAACTTTTGTGACATGGATAAACGCACTTACGTTCACATTCACATGTACGGCGCCACATGCGCGCTCATTCGCACGCGTATCCTCGTGTAAGCTACGCGTGTAGCAGCCATACATACATACACGCACACATGCATGCGTATTCCGTTTGTGACAGGCAAGGGAACAAACTGTACAATGGAGTCTGTCGTGGAAAGACACGCTCAAGTATGAAGTTGTTTCCCTGAAATTGTCATAGTAAATCGCGCTGATTGTTGTGGTAAGTTGTAAAGAGTTTGGTACTCCCTGAAGTGTGTCCTGCTCTCACCATAGTACCCCAAACACAGATGGCACTAACACGAGAGACCATGTAGCGTGAATCAATGCAGGCGCGCGTGGGTTTTTTAAGTCGCAGTTTTTTGTTTTGGGGGGAATTATTTATAGTATCTGTATAGCGTTGGGGAGCCTATTAAAGTTGCATTCTGACATAATTTCCCATTTTTAACGCATTTTAGAAAAGTCAATGTACACCATGACCGATATTTGCTTATTAGTATACTTCCTACCATATGTCTCACTTTGTGGTTTTTATACGTTATGTTATCAAATATAAGTTTGCAACAAACAACGAATGTGTAGTTTCCGCAGAGTTGATCTATTTTTACCATCGGAACTCTCCGGTCAACGAAAGAAAACGATGTCGCAAACAATGTCTTAAATGATACGCGCACGTGTTACCGATGACAAACACGCAGATATGTAAACAAATGAGGTATGTGGATAGAAAAGTGTGCTTTTGAATAAATATAAACACTGATATATATATTATATCTAAATGAATACATAGTAATTTTGTAAACTCACCGGATTTGTTGTTTATGCCAATCTTATTGTTAATATAAACTTACTTGCCCAACGACAGTGAATGCGTAGCCGTAGGCCTGCGCAGCCACGGCACTGTCATTGGCTGACTGACTTGACGACTGGCACTGCAAGTGAAAGACATGGGGATGGATGCCGTCGGAGGAACAATCTAAATAACTAAGATATTTCATAATCTGTATTAGAGAATTACAACAAACTCTGCTAACTTTATTATACATTCCAATGCATTCGCCTTTAAGAAAAAGTAAATGGTTTGGAATATGGGTGGCAAAGCCAATAATTTAAAATTATATATTTTCAATTATGCAAACACTCTGTTTCCAGAACATAAATCAGACGTGGTTATGTTGGAAAAAAGAAAAAACAGATAAGATGATAAAGCGCAAAACTAGGTTAAACATTGACAAAATAAGATTTTTTAGGCTGAGTAATGTAGCTGCCAAGTCCCATTATTCTTCTGCTTTCATTATTGAATTTGGTTTGGTAGACAGATGGAAGAAAAGGAATTGGGTGGTGATGAATCATTCCAAACAACATGAATGTTCAACACACAAGTGCGTGTGTCGATGGGCGCGCGCACGCACACACGCACGCACGCACGCACGCACGCACGCACACACACACACACACACACACACACACGCCGCGCACGCACACACTACAGTTATGTATAAATAGTTCACTAGTTTCCGTGCATGATTTTTCACCTTGCATAGACCTATGTTGTACTTGCTTGCACTACACATTTTCTAGCTGGATAATTAGTGTTGTGCATGAAGTCAATTATAGGGCAGACAGTTGTGGTCCAGCCAGGACTGAAAAAGTAATAGAAAATACATACCATTGATAGGCAAATTTGTCATTTTTATAGAATATGTTGTTAGTCTCCTTCTGTACCTGTCTACATAACTATTTCTAATATGCTTGCACACTGATGACATTAAAACTGACTGTTCAAGTCTGGAAAATAGAGGAGCTTATGGGCAGTTTGGTTTTCTGCCAGGCTGAAAGGTATTTCTGCCCTGCCAGTGGAGAAATAGGGCAGAAAGTTGTTCTGCCTGGTAGAAACAACAATAATACATGCCACTGATAGATTTTATAGCATATATTATCGGTCTTTTTCTTTATCTGTCTACATAACCAGCTGTTCTAAAAATATTTGCATATTGATGATTTTAAAGCGACAAAGAGGGCATACTTTCCCGGTCAGAAACCTCTATCCACAGTTAGAGGTAAAGGCCATAATCTATTGTTTGTTAAATTAAGCCAGCTAAACCATAACAAAAAGTATATGCTATCCTCAGAAGAGACAATGCTAATGACTGCTAGGAGTTTGTGAAGAAATGTGACAACTCAACTCAAGACAGTCTGGACATCACTGTGGCCTGGTGCCAGTTTCGAGCCTGACTAAAAATTTGTGGTCACTATCAAACAAAAGTTGTGGTTACTGTCACAGCCCAGAAGGACACCTGCTGCAAAGTGTATTCTTCAGTAATTAGCACTGTTGGGTAAAATACATTGAAGTGGGATCAATAGATATCTTGAAGGTTGAAAACAATCGGTGTGGTGAAAGGTGTTCAAAGGTAACCAGTTTTTGCAGACAGGAATATCGACATTGACTATAATTGTTTTTTTACATTTTGGGAGTTTCTGCAGAAACTTGGATAGAACGGTACTTTTGCCGCCCAGTTAGAACGTATGTAGCAAAAGAACACAAACGTATACATTAATGGCATCATGGTAAAACTAAGTTCGTATACAGTGCAGTACCTAGACTTCCCTGGCAGACCTGATCAATCAAACGCTATCTCAACTTCTCTGGGAAGCATCCAGCCACACTACAATTAGTGTGCGAAGGCTGCTCGTATAATATATATAATATATAAGAAACAATACAATAATATAACCATGTGTTCTATAATATTTGCACACTGTCGATATTAAAACCACAATAATATCTTAGAAACAATATAGTAAATTATTGAACTGCAAGACAGGTATCTAAGTGTATAATGTGTATGCTAGCCTCTGTAATATAATTACATTTTAGAACATTGGCTGTCTATTGCACAACTTTACATATGCTGGAAATAACGGTTGAGTTGAGAAGCTACAGTTTATAATAAAAAGCAAGACCATAAATATGATCAGTTATGATTAGTATTCAAATGTATGATCACTTAGAAATGGTGTAATCAACTATGACTAAGCCATTTTTTTAATCTGCTCAACAGCGTTAGTACAGTCATGATAACCATAACACCTGTAGACATAGTCATGGAGTCGAATACATTGTAGTGTAATATATTACTATTACACCTGTACTTAATTTTCTTCCTATTACTATTACATGATGAATGGAACATATTAATATTCAACTAATTAAATGTCACAAATCTTACATAGGAGGAAATTGTATTAAATATCGTTATCAATCAAATGACTTGATGATATGCCATGTTTCGGGCAATAAGCCCATGCCAGGGGTAATTTTGCACGGAGTGCAATACTTGTTGGGATCGAACCAACAACTAATACCGACACATTAGCAGCTGCCATTGTTACAAACTGCTGCCATTGTTTGATAAATTTATTAAATTACTCCAAAAGGCAAGCTGATTATTTTGTAAAACTATGGTAACTTCTCTCTTGGCCTAGGCATTGCCTGGGGTAGTGTAACAGCATTACTGACTGGTAACATATCACTTCGATAATGTGGAAACAAATTAACAAGTTTTCTGAGGACTAATTCCATCAGACAGATAAATATCAGTTAGTAAAATCAAAACATTCACAAAATAGTACAATGCATTATGGATATATCAAATTTGCAGGATCCAAATTGTGTCAGTTCAATTTGCATGAAATCTGTGCTTTCTCAATGCACACACTAAACTATCAGGTACACACAAATAATGAAGTTAGAGAAATATCAAGTGAGAGTATCTAAATCATTTAAAAATCACTTTACCAATATGGTAATAGTCATTTTATACACACCTTAACAATGTCCATGACCTGCAGTATAATTTCGAGGAATCCTGGCATGAAGATAAGTGAATCAGGGTCCATTTCACTTAAACCATTGTGTTGTACTCGTTAAGTCTCATAATTCTTGTTAGTAAGTATGTTCATCATCTTCTTTGGGTAATCCAGTCCCATCATTATAAAATCAGCATATTATGCTGATTTTGTGGATGAGTGCTTCTACTGTTGGTGTGCTCTGAGGTTCTAGTGGGGCTATAAATAAGCAGTGGTACTTGTAGGCATGTATCTAAGAATGTCATGTCATTAGTTTTATGAGATGCCCTCTGTCCCTAGCAGTTAGATATTCTTTGGCACAATGGGTGCATGCTTGCTGGGTGTATATATATAGCAGGGATATCTATGAAAGCATGTTGCAGATGACAGTCTGGTGTATCGTAGAATCGGTGGTGAGAAAGATGCACCTGCAGTAGGACCTTAACAGGCTCCAGGAGTGGGAGAAGACCTGGCTAATAGATTGCCACCCAGATAAATGTGAAATTCTAAAGATTACAAATGAAGTTAAACCCAACAATTCTGATTAGTATATTCATGATCACATATTATCCCGAGCCATAGAATATAACCCTAAATCGAAGTAAGAGAAAACTAGACATTGACAAAGGGCGGCCAATCCTTGAGAACGGCAAAACAACACTGCAAAGCACCTAGGCATAAGTATCAATAGCAAACTGTCCTGGAACCACCAAGCAGATGCTATCACAAAGAAAGCCAATAGCACCCTTATCTTTCTTAGTCGTAACACCAGCAAATGCCCAAGACCTGAAGACTAGTCAAATCATGCTGTTATCAAACGTTTGTTATGCCAACACTTGAATACACTTCTATCATCTGGGACCCCAGCTCCAAACAAACCATCGACAAACCTGAGGATAATGGTGCAAAGGCGAGCTGCCAGATATGTACATAACGTATATAACTCTAAACAGTGACTGGCGGCGCCACAGTAGTCCAACTGCAATAACCCAAAGACTGAATTGGCTGTCCCCAGAACACGTACCATAGACATACAGCTAGGCTCACTGAATCCAGGTTCACTATGAATATGATGTACAAAATACTGCACGGGCTAAGTTGACATCCCTCCGTGTATACACCCAGCCAGCATGCATTCACTGTGCCACAGAACATTTAGCTGCTGGGCGCATACGCTACCTCCTGCAACTAATGGTCCAACATTCCTGGGTACAAGCCTATGACATATGCACAGCCTGAGACTATGAACACTCCTTCTTTGTAGCCCCAATAGAACCTTGGAACAAACTAACACCCAAAACAGTAAATGCTCCCTCTCGACTCAACTTGAGAGACACTGCTTGACTTGAGACTCATGCAGTGTCTGGACTGGACTGGAGGCTATCTTGACCGCTGATTTTAACCCGTACTTGCACTTTTTCTATAAACATTTCAACACCATTATTATTTATTATTAACCAGCATTGTCCAACACTTGAACATGCCCACACCATCCATGAAATCTGCATATTTTACGATAGTGGATTACTGAACGAAGAAGGCTAAGAGTAAGACCTAGGCTAAGTAGCCACGTCTGACAGTGACAGCCAAGCCCAGTCAAACACAATCGATGTTTCAATACGTAGTCAAAGCCGTGCATTCAACATTGCAACGGAATATCGTGTGCTGCGATTTTGTCTTTACACATCAGCACATACATCGCAACGATTTTACGACACAAAGGTCTATCAAACATACCCCATAAGTCAAGATGACGATGAAAACCGTCGTAGCGTTTAAATTTTTTGGGCGTTATAAACTATCCAGGTGACGTTTCTGCACATGCGCGATGAATGTCAAATCATCAAGATGCAGCAAAACGCAAAGCATGTATGGTATAAATACCACGGGCTGTTCATTGGGACGTATATAACTTTTCAGCAATGTTATTTGTCGCAAATTAACATGGAGCAAACACTTTTGAGATGTTTGATAGCAAGTGCAAATCATTTGCCTGCTATGCGCCATAATCCGTGACAGTGATTTAAACAGACGTACTATTTTAATGTATTTAACGAAATTTTAAGCAACTCTTCACAATAATCACCACAGGAGAGTTAACGAACAGCCCGTGGTATTTATATGATAAATGCTTTGCGTTTCGCTGCACATTGATGGGTTTACGTTTATCGCGCATGCGCAGAAACGTCACCCGGATAGTTTATAACGCCCGGAAAAATGTAAGCACGACACCGTGACTACAGACGAAAACAACGGCGACAACGCTGCATGCCGGAAACGTCTTGTTTACATGAATCATTGCGCATGTCTGACAGCGCTTTTCATTGGAAATCCCTTCATCGAGGTCTAAACCAATCAGTGAATTTGTATTGACGAGGCTCGCCAGGTAATTGTTTCGTCTCTTGCACCTTTCTATCTTAAAATGGCATATTATGTGGAAAATAAGTTGATAGGTAGTTGAGGAAAACAATATATAGTGTATGGGGAATGCTGGTTTACTGGACATTTTTATTTTAAACATGGCGGATTTCAGAATGCAACTTTAATATTTATAGCCCGTTAAATAAAGAAAGGCGTACTATAAGAATTATATTTATTTACTATTTTATATAGATGAAATTGCTTGTTTGTGTAGTTTGTTTATTATTTGGTCTATTTTGCCAACCCAAACTAATATGCCATAGATTATGTGTGACATAAATAGTGAGAAAATGTATCATTAGGATGTAAGTAAGTATGTAGTGCGTCTATTAAGAATACCATATATTATTGACAGTTTGGGAGCTATACAATTTTGATGGGAGACCATGTTAAGTTAGAATCTGTTATTATTCCACGAAATTTCAATTGTGTCAACCGTTCTACAGTATGTTATTAATTGATACATTATGTATTTCCTGGTTCTTTGGTTTTCTCTGAATATTGTGGAAGATCATAGTTTTATAGCATTCAGGTAATGTTTATTTACTGCTAGCCACTCTGCCATTTTAATCAATTCTTAATGTTATGCTAGGTATAGCCAAACCATTGTTTTGATCAGGTGTAAATGTAGTTAATGTGCCCGTTAGAATGGTGTCATTGGCACACATGGCTAGACATAAATTGGTGCTTTTGTTGCAAGATCACAGATGTAGATCTGTATTAGAAATAACAATGGCCTTAAAATTTAGCCTTGCAGGACTCCAATAGTAATCATTTCTAAGGATGACTGTGTGATTATATTCTACATATTGCGGTTTGTGTAGTATTTTTAAACCATACAGATTCAGTATTTTTAATGCCATAATGCCACGTTTGTGCCAAGGATTGTACGGTCGATTGTGTCGAACCATTTTCACACATCCAGAAATATTGCCATTGGCAGCTCTTTTTTCAATTCAGATAAGTAATTTCAGTAGAATATTCAGCTCTGAATCCATACTAATTTCGATCAAGCAGATATCAAACGTTAGATAATCAAATAATTGAATACAAACTATTTATTCAAAGACTTTGGATATGCATATCAGAAGATATATTGGTATGTCATTATTTGAATTATGATTGTCGTCCCTTTTGTGGATGGGAATAATTTTAGCTCTTTTTAGTTTTTGAGGAAAGCAATTTTTTGTTCTTGAGGGAATTCACCCCTAAGTAACGATTGATTAATTATACTTGTAATGGGTTTTGCAATGATACTAACATGCTATTAGTAAGATAGAACAAACGCTGTCGTGTACTATACTCGTTTTTTGCTTCATGCTATTTCTTATTTGTGCTGTATCATTATCATTTACAGATGTATCATTTACAGTACTATTGTTGAGGTTTGATTTACAGTCTGGTCTCCCATTAGCTTTAAAATTGTTTGTAAATTGTGGTCTAATATTTATTAAGAAAACGTTAAATTGTGTTGCTATTTCATTTTTATCTGGGGTTTTTCGTTTCATTTACAACTTGTCGGAATATATATATATATATATATATATATATATATATATATATATATATATATATATATATATGCAGTATGCATTAACACTTTCCATATAATGTTTTGTCTAAACGTTTCCGAATAAAAGTGAATAAAAATGTGTACATCAGATGAATGTATGATAGGTGTGTATGAAATTGATTTTTCTGACGACATTACAACAGCTATGCTCATATAAGTATACGATATGGAACTACTCCATATTTGCTACTTTCTAATTCGTGAGGAGTGTAGTTGTGATGGATATTTAATTTTTAAAAGGTGCCGTTTGGGCAGTCAAGCTGAATTTATTCTAGGAACCGATGAGTCCAAATCAAGTAAAACGGATAAAATACGGTTTGCCTGATAAAATTCCGTGAAAAATACGGTACACCTTAATGAGGCTACGTAATTTCCACAGCAGACTTCGGTTACAAATTAAGTAAGGTACGCCGTAAATACGGTACCATAAATTATACAGCATCATTCCGTAAATTATTCGGTACACCGTAGATCAGGTACCATAAAGTGTATGGTAATTGGTGAGCAGTTTTTTACCGTAACATTTCTAAAAGTGTATGTCGTAATTACCATACTAATTGTACAACGCTATGTAGATCTCGTGAAGTATTTTCGGAGTGTCTGTTCCAACGATTCACAAGTATATTACGATCGGTGTACACTAATTCTTTTAATTGCATAATACACTCGTAAAACACCGGACTGCACACATTGCACACGAACACGCAAGAACACGTACGAACACGCATACTGACACATCAAGACGTCAAGAATGTACTGCTAAAAAGCGATGTTTCACTATCCTGCAGTTGTAACGTGACTGTGTGCTAAAGCTATAAGTTAATAAAATAAATATGACAAATAGATTAATACAATTAGCTGTACATTACGTGTACACGGTCATGCAATGTAAAAGATACGACCCTGTGAGCTAAAATAATAAATAATTTACTACAATATTATAATAAATAGATCATTGAAATTATTAGTACATTAAATAAAAAAAGCAGGCAGTTCATGATTAGCACTAAAAGAATCTACTATAATAATGTCAATGACTGAACAACTGGGACACACACATAAACACACAAACAGACATACATACACACACGCGCGCACACGCCCATACATTCAGACCAAAAACTAAAACCCATTACTGTATGTATTATTTACATATGTTACAGGTGTTGAACCGTGCAAATCCAATCCGTGCCATAATGGGGCTACTTGCGCTAGGAGAATAAAAGGATATGGTTGTTTTTGCCCCTATGAATTCAAAGGGAAAACGTGCTGTGAGTAATATTGTGTAATGGTAATTACCATATTAACTGTGCGAAGTTATGCTACTTAGATCTCGTTAAATCTTTTCTGAGTGTCTGTGTGCACGATTCACAAGTATATTAGTATCGGCTTGCACTAATCCTTTTGACGGCTGCACATACGACAACGCACACGAACTAGCACGAAAAAAACATACGCTCGCACACACACACACACACACACACACACACACACACACACACACACACACACACACACACACACACACACACACACACACACACACACACACACACACACACACACACACACACACATGTAGACTCATAAACAAATACCTACTACTATATGTACTACGTAATATGTTACAGCCATCAATGCGTGCGATCCTAATCCGTGCAAGAATGATGCTCTTTGCATTCATACCAATTTCGGTGGATTTCGTTGCGATTGCGCCTATAACTACGTAGGGAAATTTTGCGCTAGTAGGTATTATTATATTGTGAGCATATGCATGTCGTATCTAACTGCATAACGTCATGTAGATGTTGTGAAAAGTCTTCCGAGTAGCTGTGTCCACAATTCACAAGTATATTGGAAGTGATTTGCACTAATCTCTTTCATTGCAGAAATACATTCGTCAAACACCGGACTGCACACACACACACACACACACACAAACACACACACACACACACACACACACACACACACACACACACACACACACACACACACACACACACACACACACACACACACACACACACACACACACACATGCACACGAACATACACGAACACACACAAGAACACGAACACATACGAACACGCACAAGAACACGAACACGCACACATACACATGTATACACACTCATAAAAAGCAACAATTACTAAGTGTACTATTTACATTTATTACAGCCTACAGTCCGTGCGCCTGGCATCCGTGCAACCAAGGGGCTACTTGCTTTGAGAGAGGAATACGCGGATATGAGTGCTCATGCCCCCATAATTACGAAGGATATAGATGCCATAGTGGGTATTATTATGTTTTGAGCAAATGTATGTCGTAACTACCATATAAACTGTGACACATTAGAAGATGGAAATGTGTATGTTAAACGTAACTTACCATGACAGAAAACCAACATCTGGAGTAAGACGCGAAAAGACAGAGGTCAGACTTGATTGAACAAGTCTGAAGACGCAATTGGACCTAGGCTGATCGCGTCGGTACAATACGAGATAAAATATGGACATCGAGTATCACCACGTGGAAACCTTACAAAGGGACACTCTAATAGTAGACCGGCAAGACGACGGACATCGAATTAACGGAGTACTTGAAGGACGCCATCTGGCGGAGGATAGCGCAAGACGGAGATGTGGATATAGTATGATGATGATAATGATGATGACGCTCAATCGTAGACTATTGTGCTCACTTGCTATAAACATTAAACAGGTGAAAAGGGTAAAGGTCATTAAATTACTGTACCTAAAGAAATCACAACGCATACACCAATCGACGAGAAACAACTTCTGCGTTAAATCCTTCTCTCGTCGTGGTCCTAGGCAATTATTAAATGACATTCAAATTAGCAAAGATGGGGTAATGTCTACCATCTACATCACAGGCCCAACCCCCACCTCGGTGCGTATGCACATTGCAATCATCAACGTAATATGACTACCAATAATTAAACAATTTAGGCTTAGTTGGAAGGTAATAGTGCCTGTTAAGCAAGAATTATGTTAGTCATACTGCAAAATCTGTAGAGTGAAATCGCCAAACAGCATGTCAGTGTTAACCGTGGTAAGCATCTACATGTACATACGTTGAGGACCATGGAATATCATGTGCGCTCCCTAATGTCATGCAGGACGTAATGGAAGCCAATCATACTACAACATACATCGCCATCAGCAAGCGCCCAATTACGATGACGGTAAAGGTATACACACATAAAACAGCAACACTATATAAACCAGGTAAATCAAGAAGGGCCAGAGCACTCGAAGGAATGCAATAAATACTAGCAAGTAGTGGGACCATATGAACGAGAGCAGCCCCTGTATCACAACACGCCGACCAATGCACGGTCATAGCGCTATAACAACTACACTGTAAAATATCACACCAACCATTGCACGGTCATATTGCTATACTGTATCACAACACACCAACCAATACATGGCCCATAGCATCAGAGCAACTATTCCGAAACAGAGCATGCCCACGAATGTGGGGACCCATCCCCAGGGTAATTTCTCTATAATGCAGCATCCTCATAAATGTGGATCTAAACAATCATAAAAACAAAAACTAAGTGCCATAGATAAAGAAACGCGAATGCAGAAGGAGAGTTGATCATACAACTAGGGTAACATCCTGGATTACAGCATAGCTACACCCATTAGAATTCAACAGTTGTGTTGGAGCATTTAAGAAATGCATAAAGACGGGGAGACGCACAAATCGTGTGCCACTGTTGGCAGAAAATATGGCGGCATCCCTAATGGAGCGCACCCCAAAGTCGTTGAGGTAAACCTTAAATTTGTCACATAACATTGTTCCGGGTTGATGTGCAAGCCACAGTGTCACCAGTAATCAATATGGGGAGGCCCGATGTCATGTCGTCTAAAGGCCCCTTTAGATTGCTCGACGGCAATCTAAACGGGCCTGGCCGGCAAAGCGGAAAACGGCGGGCAGAGCTGCTTACACGCAGCGCGGAAATCTTCGACGGCATTTTCAAATTTGCAGTTTGGAGATCGATAAAGGTGTTCAGAGTTGGATGCAGTTTTCTTCATACCAAAACCAACATCGCGGATTGGTGAAAGAGAAATTTGCCACGCAGCATTTTCTAAAAAAATCGCTTCTGTTTCCATACTCGACGGTTTACCGTTGAGCAGTGCAAACGGGACTCGCTAATTCAATAGAGCGCCATTTTTGTTGAGCGTCGTTAAAATCTGCTTGCGTAGTACGTCGCCGGCGGCCGGACTGCCGAACGGCAACGAGAGGCAAGGTGGGGAACATGATCAACATCCATACAATATAATTGTACATAAACACCCTTACGCACGTGCGCATCCGCGCATTTACGCAAAGTCGCGCCAAATGTTTCTGCCTACACACCCGAACGAACATCTAGTCATACAGAGAAAGGTAAACATATATTAAACGAAAACCACCTAGTCACATCTCGTAAATGCATCTAATAATTTGTATATACATAGTAAACTAGCAGGGAATAATATATGCCTTACTCTTAAAACCAGATCACAGTCTTTAGGAAATATATTTATCATCCAGGTATAAGAAAAACGTCATTATTAGACGGCTTATAGTTAGAAAAGTACTCACGAAAAGGCTAGAGCAGACACTCGACGAAAACCAGCCACGAGAGCAAGCTGGATTCAGAAGCAGATACTCAACGACAGACCACATCCACGTCGTAAACCAACTGAAGGAGAAGTGCAGAGAATAAAATATCCCTCTCTATATCGCAACGGTGCTGCCACTGTTTTTGCGGTAACATTTACGGCACATTTCTAAAAGTGTATGTAGTATTTTCTGAGTGTCTGTGTACACGGGTGACAGGTATATTAGGATCGGTGTACACAAATCCTTTTTGATTGCAGAGAAAACGACTCGTGAAACACCGGAATACATACACCGTATACGCACACGCACATGCTCACGAACGCGCGGACACACACACACACACACACACCACACACACACACACACACACACACACACACACACACACACACACAACACACACAACATGGACTCATAAACAAATACCTATTACTGTATGCACTACGTAATATGTTACAGTCTTCAAAACGTGCAGTTCTAATCCGTGCAGCAATGGAGGTACTTGCGTTAAGACCAGAAGAGGATATCGGTGCCGTTGCAGCTATAATTACAAAGGAACAACTTGCAACAGTGGGTATGATTATGTTTGAGCGTATGTATGTCGTAATTACCATACTAACTGTGTAATGTTATGTAGATGTCGTGACATGTTTTTTCGAGTGTCTAAATCCACGATTCACAAGTATATAGGATCGTTTTGCAGTAATCTTTTTCATTGCATAAATATACTCGTCACACATCGGACTGTACACACCGCACGCACACACTCACACGTACTCGCACACGCACACAAGTATGGACTCATAACATATACCCTTTACTGTATGTACAGTTTACTTATATTATAGAGTACTTCAATCCGTGCAGTCCTAATCCGTGCCGGCATAGGGGTTCTTGCACCCAGAGACGACATGGATATGAGTGCACATGCCGCGCTAATTACGAAGGAGTGACATGCAGTAGTGGGTATTATTATGTTCTGATCATATGTATGTCGTAATTACCATACTAACTGTGAAACAATTAAACCCCAGCTACTTCCAATAGTGCCATGCATGCATACATGCCTACATTCACATGCGTACATTCACTCTGAAATATTGGCTTCGTTTTTATTTCGGATAAAGTTTACACACTTCAGACAGTTAGCAAACTAACATATCAATGTTGATGATCATTGATAAGAATGTCTAAGTTTGACCGGATAAACCAGGAGTACGTTCAGCAATG
The DNA here is from genome assembly GCA_025642075.2 of Ridgeia piscesae. Classification (NCBI taxonomy): domain Eukaryota; kingdom Metazoa; phylum Annelida; class Polychaeta; order Sabellida; family Siboglinidae; genus Ridgeia; species Ridgeia piscesae. The sequence continues at coordinate 518,868 of JAODUO010000301.1, read as the reverse complement.
ACATACGGCGCGGAAACATGGGCACTCACCAGTCAGGCAAACAACAAGCTAGTACAAACAAAGATGTAAAGAATTGTGTGTGTGTTATCAGACACTCACCAATCAGCGCGGAGGCCACCAGAACCAATTCAACGATACTCTTGCTGCACTTCCAACACCGTCTCTCCAGAGGCATGACTCCAGTAGCTGACTCCATTCCATACGAAATATACAAAGCCGGGGGGGGGCCCACGTCTGGTTGAGAAACTGACTGAACTTTTCTGTGAAATGTGGTCTCACAAACCAAACGTATCCCTCAAGAGTTCAAAGATGCACCAATAATTCATCTGTACAAGCGAAAGGAAAATCATCAGTTCTCCGACAATTCCAGCGGGATATCCCTGTTAACCGTTGCAGGAATAAATTCCGAGAATCCTGCTCGATCGCCTACTATACCATCTTGACCAATACCTATTACCAGAGAGCCAGTGCGGCATTATGAAAGAACGTGGCACAGTGGATATGATCTTTGATGCCAGACATCTCCAGCGACAGTGTCGTGAACAACATATAGATATCTACACCACCTGTGTAGACCTCACCACTTTTGACGTGGTGGCATATGGAAAATGATGGCAAAATCTGGCTGCACAGATACATATGTTGATATGAACAAACAATTTCACGATAGAATGTTAACTCGAGTTAAAGATCAAGATGAGACAACCGCCACTTCCAAGTCACACACGGAGTGAAGCAGAGATGTGCTTTGGCCCATACCCTTTTCAGACTCGTGTTCTCTGTTTTGCTCATTCCAGGACAGCAATGCGGGCATTGACTTCTGATTTTGCATGGAAGGAAAGCTATTCAACCTCCGGAGGTTTCAGGCAAAGAGCTAGATACATGATGTAACAGTGCATGATCTTCTTTTAGCGGATGATTGCGCCCTATTCGCGAGCACGGAAGTAGAAATGCCGCGTAGTGTGGATCTGCTTGCAAAGCCTTCCACGAACTTTAGTCCCACAATTTCGATCAAAAAGACTGAAGTTATGCCAATGTATGCACCTGGCACACCACGCACTGAACCCATCATAACACATAATGGAAAAAGGCTCAACACTGTGAACAGATTCGCCTATTTTGGCAGCACCCTTTCTCAGGCTGTGCATATAGATGATAAAATTGACACTAGGATTGCTAGAGCCAGTACAATATTTGGGAGATTCCGCCAAAACATCTGGGAACGAAGAGGAATTAGAGTGTCCACAAAACTGAAACCACGTTCACGTGGATTGCCTCACGAAACTGTCAAAGATTAAATGACAGGTCAAGGTGCCGGGTACAGTAGTTCTTGCCAGGGCTGGCATGAATAGCATTCACACCATGCTCTGCAGTGCACAGCTGAGGTGGGCTGGCCATGTTGTCTGCAATACAAGGGCTACATAAACTCCTATCAAAAAGGGTTCTCCATTGATTCTGCAACTCGGAGTGCTTCACATCCGACCGCTCCACAATGTGAAGAAGCATTCATGCTGGTGCAGTGATGTTTGAGGACAGTCGAATCAGCAAGGCAATTCAGAAGCGTGCAGGACGAAAGGCATGAGCCAGCGTTTCTTCTACCGCTGTCCTGATACCTGCGTATCCGTGTCAATACTGCGACTGGAACTTAAGGACATGAATTGGCTTGACCAGCAATTCACGGACTCATTTCCGAGGCGGACATTGGTGACATTATGGTCATCATCTGCGACGATGGAAGAACATTCTACTTACACACAAAAACATACACATATATGTTATAATTTTAAAACCACGTCACATTCATATTGTGCTTGTTCTACACCAGATTGTATATAGTGTACGTGTGCATTTTATAGGGTTTAATCCATGCAAATCTAGACCATGCCAACATAGAGGTCCGTGTTTTCGAATTTTGCGAGGATTTCGATGCATATGCAGTGGAAACCATTATGGACCGGCTTGCTCCAGTACGTATTGTGCCATTCTACGTGGTGTAAGGTGGTATAAGCGTGCACGCATATATGCTCTGCTGGACATGCACGTGCACATCTTCATATATATATATATATATATATATATATATATATATATATACATACATACATACATACATATGTGTGTGTGTGTGTGTGTGTGTGTGCGCGTGTGTGAATACATTGTATATTATCAGTGACGGTTGCATGCGTGACGATATTATAATTAACATAACTGAAAATAAAAATAGCTAATGAGAATGCATATATCGAAACTTTTGCATACTTATCTGAGGACTTCGACTATTGTTTCTGTAAAATGACTGTGGTGTGTATGAAGGATCGATTTATATTTACAGGTTTATATTGTGTGTATTTATTCAAACTACGACACTAATAACGGCGCACAATTACACTCTCATCCTTGCTCCCATACATGTGCACAAGAACATGTATTAGTAGGTGTAAATATCAAGGCAATTACAGTTTAGTATGTAAGTGCTTCTGGGTGGCAGGATTCCATTAACAATTGTTTTCAACGCGTATATTAACATGCATTATTATAGAAATAATTAGGATGATAATAATTATTATTATTAGTATTGTTATTATCATTGTTGTTATTATTATTATTACTATTATTATTGTTACTATAATTACACATCATTGAAAGTCGTCGTAATGTCATAATAGAATAACATCCATAGTTCTGTATTTTCCGATTGTAATTAGTTTGCATAATAGGTAGAACTAATCCAGGTAAACAATAGCATGCACGAAAGTTAATGACGTGAAGGGAAAATGTGTGTCCTCTTGAAATTGGCTTGATTTTAATTGGCATAGACACGATTACGCATGTACTTATTCATGCATATTCGTACTAACTAATAAGCATTTATTCATATTCAAATTACGACACTAATAACAGCGCACACATACACACTGATTCGTGCGCCCATACATGTGCGCACAAAAATTCATTAATAGGTGTCGGCATAAATGCAATTGTAGTATAGGTATGTACGTGCTTCTTTGTGCCAGTATTCGATAAAAAATGTTCCATTTCAATAAGTATATTAACTTGTGTAATTATGGAAATGATGATAATAATGATGAGTATTATTACTGTTATTACTATACTATTATTAGTGTTACAATTATTACACTTAATAAAAAAAACCATCGTAATATCATAATTGTGTAGCATCCATAGTTCAGCACTTTCCGATTGTAAATACGTTGCATAAAAATTAAAGCTTTTCCAGGAAAACAGGTGCATGCACGAAAGTTGATGAAATCAAGAAATAATCTGTTGAAATTTTTAATAAATATAGGTCAGCTTATGCATGTATATTTGTCTCGCATTTTCACAGGAACTAATTAGCATTTATCTATCAAAATATAATAAAGTTGATATATCAGCATAGGTAATCAGATTATGTTGAATTTATTTGTGTGTTACAGAATTTAATGCATGCTTATCTAGTCCATGCCAACATAATGGTGAGTGTGCTAAAGTTTCACAAGGGTTTCAATGCAGATGCAATGGAAGCTATGACGGACCGACCTGCTCCAGTATGTATTGTGCAATTCCAGCTGGTGTAGATTGGACTTTCCACAAAAATACGCGTGTATGCACGGTCGTTTTTTTCCAGTAACTGAAAGTGCACTTTTCATAGAAATAAATGTGCAAGCATGTATGCATGCGTGCGCGATTATACGTGTACGTGGACATCTTCATTTATACAATGACTTATCTATTATCAGTGACAATTGCATGAGCAATGATATTAAATAAATATTACATACAAACAATCTAACCACATCTCGTAAATATATATATATATATATATATATATATATATATATATATATATACTTTGTAAAACAAGTGTGGTTATTATATCTCATAATTTTAAAAATAAATTACATCAAATAGGAAATGTTTATACTGTTCAGTTATGATAATCTTCCTCATTAGACGGTTTGTATTTATTAATGTCAAATTCAGTAGTCAAAGCACTATCGAAGTATAATAAAGTCGATATATCAGCATAGATAATCAGACAGATTTTAATGCATGCTTATCTAGTCCATGTCAACATAATGGTGAGTGTGCTAAAGTTTCCCAAGGGTTTCAATGCATATGCAAAGAAAGCTATGACGGAAAGACCTGCTCCGGTAGGTATTGTACAATTTCATCTGGTGTATTCTGCATTTTACAGAGAAACACGCGTGAATGCACGTGCGGTATTTGTTTCAGTTAATGTAAGTTGCGCTTTTGAGATAAACAAACGTGCACGCACGCATGCATGCACGTGCTCATATTCATTTATACAATACCATATATTATCAGTGATTGTTATATGCGCAACAATATTATCCTTAACGTAGCTGAACATATATATATATATATATATATATATATATATATATATATATATATATCGAAACCTTTTCATAACTTTCTCATGTTTCTGTGAAATTACTGTATCGCATATGAAGGATCGACATGTAATGACAGGTTTTATAGTGTGCATATGTGCTCAAGTTACGACATTAGTAACAGCGCACATATACATACTATTTTTTGCACACATACATGTGATCATAAAAAATGATCATTAAGTGTAAACATTAAATGCAGTTATGCGATTATATTGCATAATAACCTTTATGTGTGGCAAACAAGACAACACTTAAGTAATGTTAGATAAACATCAGGACGCAGAACAAGGTCAAAGTCCAACAGTAAGGGAGTGTTTCCCGCGTTTTAGCGGAGTAATACAATGAAAAGAAGTCCTGCCTTGCAGAGCATAAAAGGCCGGAGCGGTTACGACGGCAGCCACATTCAAAATGTCTCGTGGTTACTGTGGTTCAAGAGTTCGTAGCAAATTTTGGTTCAGATTTTTTCGTTGCGTGCTCGATTCAGCGGTCGCTTTTGTTCGTCGGCAGCCAACGTTGGTCGACGTCCACAGTGTTTGTCGGCAATCAAGAACACCTGAGTATACTTTGCTTTACTGTGCTTTGTAAGATCTGTTGCCCGTTGGCATTGTTGTTTGGTCGCGTCAAAATGGCGGCGGGTCAGTTGACGGGGAGTCTGCAGAAAGCAGTGATTGTAGGTGATAGTCATGTCTATTGGTTAAACCGATTTATGGAATCAGCCGGTCCTTCGTGGGTTTGGCCTGGGGTTTCCGCCGATTTTGCCGTCGACTGCCACGGTTTCGAAGTGGAATACGTTGGTCATCGAGCGGCCACCGTTCGATCATTGCGATCAGAGGAGCACTGGGAGCGCTTCGCACTGTTGCGTCCCCAGCCTGCTCTTCTGCACGCCGGGTCGAATGACGTATCGTGGCCTTGTGGTCGTCGGCCAGCTTATCCGGCGCAAAAATTGGCGAGATTTATCAGCCGTCGAGGGAGCGGAACGCACTCACATTAGGGCCGAATGCCAACAGTGCCACCATGTTTCTTTTTGGAAACATAAGGGATTTATGAATTCCCAAGAGCCAATTTTCCGTACTGATGGGGTTCATTTCAACGATCTGGGTAGTTATAAATTATTCAGAAGTTACCGTGGGGCTATCCTCCGCGCGGCTAAATGACTCTAGGACAGGTGCAACGGTGGGCGATAAAGAGGCAGTTTAGGCGGGCAGGCAATTTCGGGAAATTTCACAAACTTGTTTTAATCAGTACATTTAGTTAAATTAATGCTCAGTGTGGCTGGAGCTCATATTCTGCTTCGTCTTCTTCCAGTGCTCGCCTACTTCTACTGGATGGGCAGTCAGACAGGACAGGGTGCACGGCATGGATGACATATGTTTTACTTTATGTCCGGCCTGTGTCTCGGGCGCAGGTCGTTTTTACTTGCCTCTAGGTTTAGTGCCAACACTGTTTGGTTTGTATGTGTTTTGTTCATGACTACGGCGCAGGTCGTTTGTACTTGACTGTAGATTCAGTGCCAACATTGTTTGGTTGGTATGTGTGTTGTTCATTTATCAATAAATTCATGAAAGAAAATAATGAAAATGAAAAAATGAAGAAAAAACCATGACATGTTCCTCCTGACTACAGATGTCGCTGTTACGGGTGCAGGCTGACTGCTTGGTTAACGGGGGTGTCAACAGTGGGGTACATGAGTTAGCCGTAATTGCATGCCTCTTATATATGGTGGCAGTTTACATTGTTGTTACGTTAGCATTAATTACAGTCAGTTGGGATTAGTTTAATTAAGTATGCTCTTGTTTAGAGGGGGACAGTTTACAGGCTTCGTAACAGGAATATGATGTTCAGCTGTGGTGGACATTGTTTTGTTGCATTATTAGAGGCAAAACATTCAGACAATAGTTTTTCATTTCATGCGGCTTCCTGTTCATGACTACCTTCAAAGGCTACCCCTGTCTCGGTGAACGACAGATTGCCATTTTAGGTTCGACACTGTACACTAGTTTGTTGTCTGTTGCCCAGCTTCGTGTCTCTTCTGGCGGTTTTGCTATCGCAGCTCAAGTTAGGAAATTGTTTACTTTTCATGTATACTTCCTGTCAAGTGGACCTGATGGCTTACCTGTGGTTTCTGGTGCTTTGGCTTAGACGGTATCAGTACGACAACTCCATCTATACAGCACACCCGGTTTTTGTCGTTTTGTGGTTTTTTTCAGCTTGCATTCCTGTCAGTGTTACGATTTTTGCCTGCTTGGGGGTTTCTGGTGCTTTGGCCAAGACGGTACCAATATGATAGCTAGTGCTAGGATGCAGCCTTTAGCTTTAATAATCACATTTGCATTGCGGCCTGTTTACCCAATGGATTGCATACTTTTTACTCCATTACAGGTCCACGTTCAGTGACATCACAGCCGGACAGTGGCTCCATCGACTACGGAGCAACCACGGACGTGCCAGCGGCGCCAGCTGCTACTCGGGGTCGACCTCGAATGCGGACACGTTTGTCCAGACCTCGTGACGTGGAGGTACGTGCTGCAGCAGTGGATAACGGGACACGTCTGTCCGGAACGTTTGCGCCTGACGAACGGGTGGCGCCACTGTGGGAAACGGAGGCAGCCAATGACGCGCGTCGGCGGTGGGAGAACAGCATGGAGGAGCGGGTGCAACAACCACACAATTTACTGCAACAAATCCATCAAATGATATCGGACAAATTTGCAGGTGACAATGTAGATCCTAGTGTTGATAACCTGCTGCATGTTGATATACATCCTTTTCCACAGACGTCCCATGTGACGGCCATGGAGCAGTTCGGAGGAGACATAGCTCCAGTAGAGAGGACTGTGCCCACAGTGACGGCCTTTGGGTTGGATACGCCTGGGCCATCTGCCAATGGCTTTAAGACTGGGGTTGGGGGGATCCTCGGCAGACTACCGTTAGGGGCTCAGGATAGGGTAAGACAATTCACTTCCCCTTCTTTGTCGCTGCACGCCCATGTCTCCGATAAAATTAGAGCAATGGTGTGGGCCGGGGAGTTTGTCGAACTAGCGTCCCTTCTGCCCCAACGAAATACAGCCCCCCCCCAATAATTAGCCCTGGGGTTGCAGATGGGGATGGAAGAGGGAAGGTCTGTCGTTTGTGTAGGACCGAAGGCACGACTGGCCATAACTTCCTTTCCGCTCTGGTCTCGGGTTTTTCAAATTTACATGTCTATTTACCTGACCCAACCTGTCCACTACCCCGAGGCCCCAGCAATGTTGAAATACATACAGACTATTCGGGATCTGTCCGAGCGAGGTAGTAACTGGCAGGGTTATGACGAATCTTTCAGAGCATTGAGGGGTTTGCATAGCTGGGGATGGGACACGGTAAAGTCCGAGCTGTGGCTGCAGGACAGTGGGTGTGCCGTACAGTGGCGCCCCCTTTCAGAGCAAATGTGTGGCCCGTCGACCGGGCCAGCAAAGTAACAACACCTGTTTTGCCTTCAACAAGGGACTGCAATGCGACGGTCGCAGATGTCGCTACCAACATAAATGCAAGCGATGTGGGGCAACACAATGTCCCCGCTTCAGGCAGGCCAGTACAGGCATGTTTCCTGCCATTGCCCAGCGCTACCCTACACAGTAAGCACCAGCTGTTGCCATCACCTGTTTCCCCATCAATTTTGCGCCATGTGCTAGAAGGTTATGACAGTAATAAGACACAATATCTCACACAGGGGTTTACACAGGGGTTTCGCATAGGATGCATTGATTTGCCTAATAAACCACAGTTATTGGCAACTAACCTAAAAGCTGCTTTTCCTTTTCCAGACGTTATTGATGCTAATATCTCCAAGGAAATCAAACTCGGCCGTATTCTTGGTTCTAGCAGTGTTCCTCCTGATATTCATAATTTTAGGGTGTCACCACTGGGAGTAGTCCCCAAGAGCACCCCTGGTGAGTACCGTGTAATACACCACTTATCCCATCCACATGGGTCATCAGTTAATGATGGCATTCCACATGAGTTTTCTTCTGTACAGTACGCCACTGTACAGGATGCTATTGCCTTCATCAAGATGTCACCTCACACAATTTTTCTAGGTAAACTGGACATTGAAGCTGCATTCCGTATAACTCCGGTATCCCCATTGGATACACCTTTATTGCGTTTCCAGTGCAGGGGTAAATTTTACAGAGATGCTGTTCTTCCTATGGGGTGTTCTAGCTCATGTTCGATTTTGGAGGCATTTAGTAGTGCGTTGGAGTGGGTAGCTAAGACTAAATTGGGTGTATCTGAAATGGTTCATTATATTGATGATTTCCTGTTCCTTGCAGAATCCTCCCTCAAAATGTACAGCAGACATGAATGCTTTCATTTCTCTTTGTGAGCAGATGGGAGTGCCCTTAGCTCCAGAGGAAACACAGGGTCCCACTACCGTTCTCCCTTTCATATGCATAATTTTTGACACGGTGAAGCTTGAAGCCAGACTGCCGAATAATAAACTAGCCAAATGTAAGTCTATGATAGCAGATTTCTTAACTCGACAGAAGGTCAGTCTTCAGCAGTTACAATCCCTGTTAGGCTTGTTAGGTTATGCTGCTTGTGTCGTAGTATCTGGAAGGTGTTTTTTGCGACGTCTCATAGATCTGACTATTGGTGTAACAAGGCCTCATCATCACATTAGGCTTACTAAGCAGGCTAAGCTGGACTTAACAGTGTGGCAGGAATTCTTGAATAATTTTAATGGGAGGGCGTTTTTCCTGAATGATCGTTTTCACACAGACGGGTGTTTAGATCTATACACTGATGCATCAGGCTGTGTAGGTTATTGGGAAGTCTATGGCAAGGAATGGTTTTGGGGAAAATGGCCCTCAGCATGGTTAACCCGGAACATTGCAGTGTTAGAGTTGTTCCCTATCATGGCTGCTGTAGTCGTCTAGGGGGTGCATGGGCAAATCAGAATGTTCGTCTCTTCACGGATAATGAGGCGTTAGTGTCAGTCATCAATAAACAGACATCCCGCGACCCCCACATTATGACTCTACTTCGCAGGATGATCCTCACTTGCTTGACATTTAACATAAGCGTCATGTCATGTCATGTCATGTCATGTCATGTCATGTCATGTCATGTCATGTCATGTCATGTCATGTCATGTCATGTCATGTCATGTCATGTCATGTCCCTGGACGACTCAACAGTCTGGCTGAAAGCTTGTCACGTGGGCAGTTAGATGCGTTTCGCCTGTTAGCACCATGGGCTGATGCTAGGCCAACCAACCTGCCAGCGCATTGCTTGCCGCTACATGTATAGCTTGGAACACACGCCAGATTGTATGGGTCTGGTAGAATGCTGTTACCGAACTTGTCACGGGCAAGTTCGCCAATTTGACATAACTAGGATTTGGGTATATATTAGTATCACAAATTAGACTTGTCACGGGCAAGATCTACCACATTTGTACAGCATTATGCCTTCGGGGATAAATTAGTATAACACTGCGACTTGTCACGGGCAAGATCTACTGCACCTTTGACGGAACAGTAATTTTTGAAAATTAGTATGCAAATGAAGCTTGTCACGGGCAACATCTTCCGGTCATTGTATTCAAGTACATGGGCTATTCTATTTGCGGTGGGGTGGTCAAAGGTTCAGGTGACCTTGTGGCGGAATGTCCCCACCTCTCTCTAGTATGGTGTAATAAATTAGTAGTTTTAGTAGTAAAAATGTTTGCGAGACATCTTGTTAAGTAGGTTTTTATGTATTTATGTTGTCGGTATTGACATTTAGGATGTGGGTCTCTTTTAGGATGTATAGGTTAAGAAAAGGAGGCAATGTTTAAGACCTCAATTGGCTCATATTTGTTGGTAAATAATTGCATTTCATGACTCGTCCAATAATATGATGAGTTAATAAATAACTGTCAGAAGGTTATTCTGGCCAAATTCTTCCATATCTGTTGTTGACTTGGAACATTGCATAAATGCAGTTATAGTATAGTTTCGATTTGAAATAAGATTCTTTAAAAAAAAGTATATTAACTTGTGTAATTATAGAAATGATGATGATGATAATAATGATGATTATTATTACTATTACTACTATTATTAGTTTTACTAGTATTATACTTAATAAAAAGCAGTCGTAATATTATATTAGTGTAGCATCCATTCGTCTGCATTTTGTGATTGTAATTAGTTTGCATAAAAGTTAAAACGTATCCAGGCAAATAGATGCATTCACGAAAGTTGATGAAGAAATAAAATGTGTATTGTTGAAATTGGATTGATTTTTGTGTGTGTAATACACAGTGTACAAACTTGTCCTTACAATATAAACGCATGTACCTTTTTCCCGCATTTCCGCAGGAACTAATTAGCATGTACCTATCAAAATATAATAAAGTCGATATATCAGCATAGATGATCAGAATATGTTTAATTTATTTGTGTGTTACAGATTTTAATGCATGCTTATCTAGTCCATGCCAACATAATGGTGAGTGTGCTAAAGTTTCCCAAGGATTTCGATGCAGATGCAAAGAAAGCTATGACGGAACGACCTGCTCCGGTATGTATTGTACAATTTCAGCTGGTGTATTCTTCATTTTCCAGAGAAACACGCATATATGTACGTCCGATATTTGTTTCAGTTAATGTAGGTTGCGCTTTTGAGATAAACAAACGTGCACGCACACATGTATGCAGCTTTGCATGCACGTGCACATATTCATTTTATACAATAACATATTATCAGTGATCGTTATATGCGCAACAATATTATCCTTAACATAGCTGGAAACAACTAGTGAGAATGTATATATCGAAACCTTTTCATAACTTTCTCAAGACAACTGTTTCAGTGAAATTACTGTATCGCATATGAAGGATCGACGAGTAATGACAGGTTTATATTATGCTTATGTGCTCAAGTTACGATATTAGTAACAACGCACATATGCATACTCATTGTTGCACACATATATGTGCGCATAAAAAATTATTATTACGTGTAAAAAAATGCAGTTATAGTATAGATTCGATTTGAAAAAGTTTCTTTTCAATAAGTATATTAATTTGTGTAATTATAGAAATGACGATGATGATGATAATAATTATGATTATTTTTACTGTTACTACTATTATTAGTTTTACTAGTATTATATTTAATAACAAAAAGCCGTCGTAATATTATATTACTGTTGAAATTGGATTGGTTTTCATTGTATAATAGACAGTGTACAAACTTGTCTTTACAATGTAAATATTAATATATATAGGCCATTTTACGCATGTATGCTTTCTCGCATTTTCGCACGAACTAATTAACATTTATTTATACAAGGGAAGGTTTTTTTTATATATATATATATATATATATATATATATATATATATATATATATTATCTAGATAACCTAAAAACATCTCGTTAAAATATATTAACGTATACTTAGTAATATAGGTGTACTTAGAATAAGTTATTATTTGAAAACCAAATTACATTATGTTTATTAAAGTCAACTTACGGTTAAATACGGTATTCAAACCATTACAAAAAATATAGTAAACTCGTATATCTGTAATTCCACCAGATTCTATTTACATTATGTGTGTGTTATAGATTTTAATGCATGCATATCTAGTCCATGCCGACATAATGGTCAGTGTGATAAAGATTCCCAAGGGTTTCAATGCAAATGCAATGGAAGTTATGATGGACCGACCTGCTCTGGTGCGTATTGTGCAATTTCAGCTGGAGTTATCTGCACTTTCCAGAGAAATACGTGTGTATGCACGTGCAGTATTTGTTTCAGTTAATGTCAGTAGCGCTTTTGAGATAAACAAGCGTGCACGCATGCAAGCATGCATCTTCTTTACTACATTAACACATCTATTATCAGTGATTGTTGCATGCGTGACGATACTATCATTAGCATACCTAAAAATAACTAATGAGAATGCATATATGGAAAACATTTCATACCAGCTGAAGTATTTACAGGATAAGCATTGCGTGTATACATTCAACTTACAACATTAATAACAGCGCACACTGTTTTGTTATAATATACAGTGTGTATACAAACTTGTCTTTATTGTGGAACCATTGATAGATATAGACAAGCTTTTGCATGTACGAATTCACGCATTTTCGATCCCACTAACGAAATGTACACAAACACACACACACACACACACACACACACACACACACACACACACACACACACACACACACACACACACACACACACACACACACACACACACACACACACACACACACACACACACACACACACAAAAACACACACACACACACACACACACACACACACACACACACACACACACACACACACACACACACACACACACACATTCATTAAAGCAACCTAATGACATCACGTAAATGATTTGAAAATCGAATTACATTCTATAGGAAATGTTTATACTTGTTCAGTTACAATAATCTTCCTAATAAAAACGGCTTATATTTTATACGTACGCTTGAGTTCAGTAGTCAAAACACTATCACTAAAATTGATATATCTGTACTTGTTCCAGATTCTCTTTAATGTATATGTGTGTTATAGATGTCAATGCATGCATATCTAGTCCATGCCAACATAATGGTCAGTGTCATAGAGTCTTGCAAGGGTTTCAATGCAGATGCAATGGAAGCTATAATGGACCGACCTGCTCTAGTACGTATTATGCCATTTCAGCTGATGTATTCTGCAATTTCCAGAGAAATACGCGTGTATACACGTGCGGCATTTGTTCCAGTTAGTGTAAATTGCGCTTTTGACATAAACAAACGTGCACGTGCACATCTTTATTTATACAATAACGTATCTATTATCAGTGACTGTTGTACGAACACTTCGCAAGGGTTTCAATGCAAATCCAGTGGCCATGATGGACGTATCAGCTCCGGTGTGTATTGTGCAACTCCAGTTTGTGTCATATGCACTTTCCACAGAAACAAGGGTGCATGCATGTAAGCATGCACGTGCGGTTGTGCATGCACGTGCACATCTTCATTTCTACATTAACATATTATAGTGTCAGTAATTGTTGCAAGCGTGATGATACTATAATTAGCATACCCAAAAACACAGATGAGTATGCATATGTGGAAACGTGTTTATACTTCAGACTTCGATAATTGTTTCAGTGAAGTTAGTGTGATGTGCATGTATCGACATGTATTTACAAGTTATGTATTGTGTTATTGTGTGTATGTGTTCAAATGCATGCCTTATTGTGAAGACAAAGGCAATTATAATATATATATATATATATATATATATATATATATATATATATATATATTGATGTGCTTCTTTGTTGCAAGATTCGTTTTGTGTAATGGTTCCTTTTGTATGATTATATTAACATGTGTTACTATAGAAATAATGATAATGATCTTTCTTTATTATTGTTATTATTATTGTTATTATGGTTATTGTTACTTTTTTACCCTTAAATAAAATCCATATAATGGCATAGTGGATTAACTTTCGTAGTTGAATACTTTCCGATTAAAATTAGTTTGCATATGAAGTAAAACTTATTCATGCAAACAGGAGCTTGCACGAAAGGCTATTTAGTGAAGGACTGTGTGGTCTGTTGAATTTGACTTGATTTTCTGTTGCAATACACACTTTAGAAACGTGTCTTTGTTGTTTAAACCTTAATAGATATAGACATGCTTGCGCATTTTCGCTTGGATTAATGAACATTCGTTAAATGAAATTTATATATACTCATTAAAACCCACCAAATTATATCACGTAAATATATATGTTTACTTAGTAAAACAGTTGTGTTCATTATGTTAAAATGTTATAATCAAATTATATTCCATAGCAAATGTATACACTTGTTCAGTTACAATACACTTCCTTATTGAACGTGTTATATTTGCTACGCTTACATTCAGTAGTCAAAACAATATCAAAATATAATCAACTCGATATATCTGTACTTGTTCCAAATTTTGGTTTAATTGATGTGTGTTTTGTAGGTTTTAAAGCATGCATATCTAGTCCTTGCCAACATAATGGTCAGTGTGATATCACTTCTAAAGGGTTTCAATGCAGATGCAATGGAACCTATGACGGACCGACCTGCTCCGGTATGTATTGTGCTATTTCAGCTGGTGTAGATTGCAGTTTCCACAGAAATACGCGTGCACGCACGTTGGATCTTTTCTTTAAGTGTAAGTGCATTGTTTCACAGAAACAAATGGGCACGCGTTGATGCATATAGGCGCTGTTGTGCATGCACGTGCACGTCATCACTTATTCAACAACACGTATTATCAGTGACTGTTGTACGCGCGAAGATATTATCATTTGCTAAAATAACTAGTGAGAATGTATATATCGAAACTCTCATATCGTTCTTAGGACAATTGTTTCAGTGCAATTACTGTGGTATGTATGACGGATCGAATGTTTTTACGTTTTTGATATTGTGCGTATGTGTTCAAGTTACTAACCTAATAACAGCGTACACTTACACTCTCATTCTTGCTCCCAAACATGTGTGCATGAACATGTATTAGTACATGTAAACATTACATCAATTATAGTATGTTCTTCTGTTTGGCAGAATTCGATTTAAGAAATATTTCTATAGTAAGAAATTCTTATTATTATTTCGCTAAATGAAAGCGTCGCAATGTCATAATAGATAAAATTCCATAGTTATGTACTTTCCAATTATAACAAGTGTTTAGAACAATTCCATAGTTATGTACTTTCCAATTATAACAAGTGTTTAGAACAAGTTAAACTTATCTAGGCAAACAGGTGCATGTAAGAAAGTTGATGAAACGAAGGGAAAATTGTGTGATGCATTTAGTTGCATCAAATTGTATTTAATTGATGTGTTTGTTATAGAGTTTAATGCATGCATGTCTAATCCATGCCAACATGGTGGTCAATGTAATAACAGTTCACAAGGGTTTCAATGCAGATTCAATGGAAGCTCCGGTAGGTATTGTGCAACTCCAGTTGATGTGAACTGCACTTTCCACAGAAACAAGCGTGCATGCATGTATGCATGCATGTGCGGTTGTGCATGCATGTGCACATCATGATTTCTACATTAACACACATATTATCAGTGAATGTTGCATGCATGACGATACCATAATTAACATACCTAAACATTGCTAATGAGAATGCATTTGTGGAACCGTGTTTATACCAGTTGAGGACTTCGATAATTGTTTTAGTGAAATTACTGGGGTGTGCTTGAAAGATCGACATGTATTTACAGGTTTTGTATTGTGTGTATGTGTTCAAATTACGACATTAATAATAACGTACATTTACACTCTCATTCTTGCACCCATACATGTGCGCACAAACATGCATTATTATGTAGACATAAAGGCAATTATTTATAGGTATGTACGTATGTGCAACTTCAGGCATACGCTTATTTAGTAAGATCATGTCATATACAGGTGGGCATCCGCGTGTTTAATGCTAAGATTCCTGTTGTAGAATTATATGACTTGTGCGAAGTCAACCCGTGTAAAAATGAAGGTACTTGTTATCAGATCGATGGCAAATTAACTTGCTTTTGTGAACATAATTACTTAGGTGACACATGTGAAGGTATGTACGTGTATACGTTATAAAATGTATAGCTCAAATTCTTACTACCTAATCGTCGTACGAAAATATCCAGTCACTAGCAAATGTCTCAGTAAGTCAGTGTTCCACTATACTACTATGTTGCAGGATTTCTTTTGAGCAATGAGTCATTTTGAATAACTATATTAACAGACAGCAAGATGGCGTACTTCGTATACGATCGACTCGTCACCAAAGACCGTGTAGATCGATCGTGATTTCTCTTCCCCTCCGAACACTCAAAGGGTGACAAATCACATCACAAATGGTTAGATAATGCCAATGGCTAACGATATACAACGTATACAGTTTTACGGTATTGATGATAGTGATTATTTTAGAATATGACATGGACAACCTATTTGAAAGTTACAAATAATATTATATTGAGCACAGCGGGTGTAATTTTGAGAAGGCGGTTGATCCTGAAAATTATTATTATAACAACATCTCAATTTCTTGTAGATATTATGCAGAACAACAATTTAACAATGACCTAAATGTAAATTATAATGGTGGAATATCCTTGATACATTTTAATGCCAGAAGTCTCCGTGAAATACAAGATCTTCTTCGATCTTTTAAGGTAAAATTTGATATGATAGCAATAAGCGAAACCTGGCTTAGCAAGGAATCAACTACGCTATGTACGTTTGATGATTATGATGCTTTTCATGTTGTTAGAGACCACAGAAAAGGTGGTGGTGTGGTCGTTTATGTTAACAAGAAGCTAAATGGACGACTATGTGAAACAAAGTCACTAACGGCTGATGACGTATTAGAATTTGTTACTGTCGAATGTGAAATCAACCGAAACAAAACGGCATTGGTCAGTTGTGTGTATAGGTGCCCTGGTTCTGACATTGTATCATTTAATCACAATATAGAACAGTTATTTAGTCATATACGTTGCACTAAAACCTTTATATATATATATATATATATATATATATATATATATATATATATATATATATATATATATATATATACGTATATACGTATGTATATATGTGGCGATTTCAACATAGATTTACTTTAAAATGATAGTCATAACAGAACCAAGGAATTTCTAGATGTGTTCTATAGTCTTGGTCTATACCCATTAATTAACAGACCTACCAGAATTACCACTACCTCTGCAACACTTATAGACAACATCTTTACTTCTGAACTTGAAAACAAGATTGATAGTGGATTATTGGTACATGATATCAGTGATCACCTTCCAGTATTTGCTCTGTGCCATTGTACTGCAAAGCACAATATCAGTGAATGTTCTAATAAGTGTATTCGCCATCTTAGCAATGACAACATTAGTGCGCTGACACACGATTTAATGGAACATTCTTGGCGTACTGTTATCGGTAATGGGAATGCAAATATAGCTAAAGTATCACTAACTAGCTTACACAAACCATGGTTTCCTAAAGGACAAAAAATGCATGTATCAAGAAAAATCACTTGTATAAAGCATTTCAGATAAATCATTCAGATAATTTTTCTCAGAACCAGATATAAATCTTATAAAATAAACTAACAAGTACAATTTTACAAATATTGGTCCGGAATTGTCGAAGCATATAAAGGTTCCAACAAATGCTTCCATCTATCACTACATAGGAAACATAAACAATCAAAATACATTTCTAACTCCAGTTTGTGAGGAGGAAGTTATCCGAACTGTGATTACTTGGGGATGTAAAACATCCACAGATTGCGAAGACATCGGTATGCTTTTGGGTAAAAAAGTAATTAATTGCATTGCAAAACCTATCACATATATTTGTAATTTATCTTTCATTACTGGAGTATTCCAGAAAAAAACATTAAAATAGCAAAAGTTATCCCACTCTTTAAATCTGGGGATAAACATATATATATATATATATATATATACTAATTAAAGGCCTATTTCACTATTACCACAGTTCTCAAAGATATTAGAAAACAATTTCAATTATCGTATAGAGTCCTTTATTATCAAACACAAATTGATAAACCCGAGCCAATATGGATTCCAACAAAACGTGTCAACATGTCATGCATTAATTGATCTCATTGATGGAATTACCCAATCATTAGATGCTAACAATATGCTATTGGCGTGTTTATTGCCTTAACAAAGGCATTCGACACAGTCAACCACAAACTATTATGTAAGAAAATGGAATTTCTTGGTATCAGTGGTGTGGCATTCAAATGGATTAATAGTTATCTGGAAAAATCATGCGTATGGTTTGCAGTAAATAAATTAACTGTGAATATAACTGAAACCAATTATATGTTATTTTGAAGTCGTACGCTCAACAAAGAAGTCAATATAAAAACGCAAATTGTTATTATCGAAAGAGTAAGAGTCACAAAGGTTTTGGTGTGTTTATTGATGAACTTCTAAATTGGAAAGCTCATATAAAACATGTTCAATCAAAGCTTTCAAAAAGTACCGTTATAATGTATAGATGCAGTCATCTACTTGATAGAAATAGTAGATATATTTTATACAATTCTCTTTTTGCCTTACTTAAATTATTGTGTCGAAATATGGGGAAACACTTACCCAACACATACTAACAATATCGTTTTACTGCAGAAAAGAGTAATCCGAATTGTATTTGGTGCAAGATGATTGGCTCACATTAACAATTTTTTACAACAACTACATGTACAACATT
Organism: Ridgeia piscesae; assembly: GCA_025642075.2. Classification (NCBI taxonomy): domain Eukaryota; kingdom Metazoa; phylum Annelida; class Polychaeta; order Sabellida; family Siboglinidae; genus Ridgeia; species Ridgeia piscesae. The sequence continues at coordinate 500,138 of JAODUO010000301.1, read as the reverse complement.
TTCCAGATATCATAAAACTGAAAACGTTATTATTTATGTACAAAGCGTACTACAGTTATTTGCCATCAAATGTTCAGCGTTTTTGTTTACAATGTGTAAAATAACTTGTCTGTTCCACTATGCGAGCAATGTCTCTTTGTGTAAGGGAATGCAAGTATTGAATTCTCTATGCGATGATTTAAAAATAGTTAATACTGTTGCTGCATTTAAACGTAAATGCAAACATCTTTTATTTAAGAAATATCTAGTTGTGGACCATCTCTCGTAACTATATTATATGTCAAGATGTTTGCTTATGTTATACTTTGTATATGAATTTGTAACCAGTTTTTAAATAATTAGTATGTGTCGGGGGTAAATTGACAAGATGTCATTGACTTAAAATTTACCCCTTTCAAACATTGTATATTGTAGTAATTTTGTAATTTGCCTGTTTGTATTGTATATAACAATGTTCTGAGTACAATGTACTGAATAAACTTTCATATTCATTATTCAACATGTGTTATTATAGAAATGATGATGATGATGATGATTGTTAGATTGTTATTATTGTTGCTGTTCCTATTATCATTGTTTATATTATTACCCTTAGATAAAAACCATATAGTGACATACTAGATTAACTTTCATAGGTCTGTACTTTAGTAAAACTAATCCATGCAAACAGGAGCATGCATGAAAGGTTAAAAACTGAAGGTAAATGTGTGTCCTGTTGAATTTGATTTGATTTGTTGTTGCAATACAGTTTTAGCAACGTGTCTTTAATCTGTAAACGTTATTTAACAAGAGATTTAACAAGATTGCCACCTAGAGATTCAACTCTAGATGGCAGGTGGACTAGGAAGCCATTTGGCTTATCGAGAGTTAATAGATATAGACACGCTCACGCATTTGCGCTGGGACTAATACAAATTTATTCATAAAATGCAATTTCTCTCTGTCTCTCTCTCTCTCTATATATATATATATATATATATATATATATATATATATATATATATATATATATATATATATATATATATATATAGAAATTGCATTTTATGAATAAATTTGTATTAGTCCGAGCGAAAATGCGTGAGCGTGTCTAAAATATAATACATTCGATATATATGTACTTGTTCCAGATATTTTTTAATGTATGTGTGTGCTACAGATTTCAATGCATGTATATCTAGTCCATGCCAACATAGTGGCCAGTGTGATAACACTTCGCAAGGGTTTCAATGCAGATGCAATGGAAGCTATGATGGACCGACCTGCTCCGGTATGTATTGTGCAACTCCAGCTTGTGTCAATTGCACTTTCCGCACAAACTCGCGCTTAAGCCCGTGCGGTGTTTTTTGACTACGTGCACATTTTTATTTACATATTATCATACCTATTATCATCGAGTGTTGCATGCGTGACGATATTATCATTAGCATATAACTAATGGGAATGTATATATGGAAACTTGGTCATGCTAGCTGAGGACCTCGACAATTGTTTATATGAAATTACTATGGTGTGTATGAAGGATCGACATGTATCTACAGGTTTTAGATTGTGAGTATTTATTCAAATTAACTGAATTGATGGTGATGTTACAGTTTGATATTGTTGGTTTTGCTTTTACTATTATTGTTATTATTATTAGTCGTAAATGGAAGCCGTAGTAATTTCATAATATATTACTTCCATAGTTATGTACTCTGTAATTGTAATTAATCTCTATAAGAGGTAAAACTAGTCCACGAAAACAGATCCATGCATGAAAGTTGATGAAGTGAAAGATAAATGTGTGTACTATTGGATTGGATTTACATTTTGTTTATACATAGTGTATAAGCGTGTCTTTACTGCGTAAATATTATTATATACATATATGCTTACACTTGTACGCATTCACACATTTATGCAATGCACCAAGTCAACAACAGATAAGGAAGAATATGGCCAGAATAGCATTCCGACAGCTATATATTGTTGTTAAACGACAACACTGACAACATGGTAGGTAATAAATAAAAACCTTCTTAAAAAGATGTCTTGCAAATATGTTTGACTATCGAAACTACTAATGATTACACCGTACTAGTGAAAGGTGGAGACATTACGCCCCTCTTTTTTATTAATCTTACTTTATGTTCCGCCCTAAAACACACGCTACTGTATAATCAGAAAGGAGAAAACAGGTCTGCAGACCAAAACCTCGTGTACGATCTGCACAGGGAAAAGAGTCGCAGAAATAACCTGAATCATATCCCACACATACGTGATACAAGTCACAATAATAACAGCGAAATCCACTAATCACAGGTAGGAGGGAGGGAGGTATACCAAAGTTTGATAACAAAAAAACAGAACGACTTTAGACACGAGACATTTCGAATGCAGCCACCGCTGAAACCGCTCCGATCTGTTATGCCCTACATAGTAGGGTTTATTTTCATTGTATTACTGCGCTAAAGCGCGGTAAACGCATTACCCCTAACTGTTGAACTCTGATCTCGTCGGTGGTGAGTGCCGATGTTTATCTAGTGTGACTTAGTGTTGTCTTGATTGCCTCACATAAACGTTATGCAATATAATTGCATATCTGCATTTTCGCACGGACTAATAAATATTTATTCATGCAGTGAAAGGTAAATACATAGTAACTGAAACCACCTAATCACATCTCGTAAATATATATATTTACTTAGTAAAACAGGTGTGTTTGGTATATTTTATAATTTGAAAACCCAACTACATTCTACAGGAAAGCTCTATACTTGTTCGAATACAGAACTTGTAGACGGTTTGTTTTTATTTCACTTAATACAGTAGTCAAAGCAGTATCAAAATGTAATGCCACGATACAGCTGTACTGGCCCCATATTCGATTTAATGTGTGTGTGTTATAGATTTTAATGCATGCATATCTAGTCCATGCCAACATAATGGTCAATGTGATACAGTCTCGCAAGGGTTTCAATGCAGATGCAATGGAAGCTATGATGGACCGACCTGCTCCGGTATGTATTGTGCAATTCCACCTGGTGTTTCCACAGAAATACGCGTATATATGCAGGTTCGATATTTGTTTCACTTTCCATAGAAAAAGCATGCACGCATGTACGCATGCATGCGCGGTTGTGCATGCATTTGCACACCTTCATTTCGTTAAAATAATTATCGGTGACTGTTACATGCGTTACGATTGTTTCATAAGAATTACTGGAAAATAGATAGAATATGAAGACGTGTACATAGGAAACTGTTTTATACGTGGCTAAGGACCTCGTCAATTGTTTCAATGCTCTGGTGCATACGAAGGAAGGTCGTGTATTTACAGGTTATACATTGCGTGTTTATGTGTTCAAATTGCGAGACTAGTAAAGGGTACACTCAAACTCACACACTAATTCTGGCACCTATATATGTGCACACAGACATGCATTATTAAATGTAAACATAAATTATAGTACGTGTGTGTGTGTGTTTCTGTGTGATAGGACTCGATCTGGAAAACAATATATAATATGTGTCATTATATAAATTATGATGGTAGTGTTGATTATTATTGTTATTAGTGTTACTATTATCACATCTACCTGACAGCTGCAGTAATGACATGATATATTTACCTCTATAGTCCCTAGACTCTGTGTATTTATTACAACAATCGAAACATTACATATTACAGTATTCTTGATATGTCTGTACTTGCTCTACACCAGATTCTATGTAATGTATGTGCATGTTTTAGATTTTATTGCTTGCAAATCTACTCCATGCCAACACAGTGGTCGGTGTGATATCACTTTTCAAGGTTTTAAATGCAGTTGCAAAGGGAAATATGATGGTTCGATGTGCTCCGGTACGTAATGTGCAATTCCAGTAGGTGACACTTGAACTTTCCTCAGAACCACGCGTGTAAGCACGGGCGGCTGAGCATGCACATGCACATGCACATGCACATGCACATGCACATGCACATGCACATGCACATGCACATGCACATGCACATGCACATGCACATGCACATGCACACATTCATTTATACATTAAAATATCAACTGTCAGTGACCATTGCATGCGTGAAGATTTTATCATGAGCGTAACTGGAATATAAGTAATGATTAAGGATCTCGACAACTGCTGCAATGCAATTACTGTCGTATGTAGGAACGACATGTCACGAACCTTTACGGCCGTTCGTAGGTCACCTAGAGACATCCCGGTTATGGCCTTTACGTCATCTATCCAATGCATTTGCGTTTGCATCTCAACATCCCTAGTAGTATACTCTCCAAATAGTCGTTTTATGCATGGTGTGCCCGAAGTATGATTGTGCTTTATTGCTAAACAGTTTATTATTATTATGCGTATACGGTAATCGAAGTACTACCAGAATAATTGTAATAAGCTTGATTGTTCTGTACTTGCTATGTAATCTAAGCCCTGTTATGTGTATTGCATGTGCATGTTATAGATTTTAATGCATGCAAATCCAGTCCATGTCATCATAATGGTCGGTGTGTTACGGTTAATGAAACGTTTCAATGCGATTGCCTTGGAGATTATGTAGGACCGACGTGTTCCGGTACGTATTGTGCAATTCTAGGTGTAAGTTGTTGCGCTATGCTTTCTACAGAAACACGCGTGTGTGCATGCATGGTTACGCGCATACATGCACACACTCATTTTAGATATATATATATATATATATATATATATATATATATATATATATATATATATATACGTGTGTGTATATGTTTTGAAGAATGACGACCATAATATATACAGAGATAGAAAGTGTGTGTGTGTGTGTGTGTGTGTGTGTGTGTGTGTGTGTGTGTGTGTGTGTGTGTGTGTGTGTGTGTGTGTGTGTGTGTGTGTGTGTGAGAGAGAGAGAGAGAGATAGAGAGAGGTGAGAGAAAGCGTAAGATCAAGAGTATTATTGTTTGGGTTTTCAATTACAGATATCGACGCATGCATAAGTCATCCGTGCGCTAATGACGGTACTTGCGTGTGGGGGCACGGAAACACGTTTGAATGCAAGTGTCAGTCACACAATCGTGGTCCGAGATGCGAAGGTGCAGAATATTGTTTCCGAGGCAACGAAGCTGGGCATTCTTGTTACTTGTTTTCCTTTTTTGCTATTCTATACCACCATAAAGAGCCATCAGTGTTTGTCATAAGCTTATTTAGTAAGATCATGTCATATATAGGGGGCATCCACGCTTTTAATGCTAAGATTCTTGTTGTAGAATTCTTTGACTTGTGCGAAGTCAACCCGTGTAAAAATGAAGGGACTTGCTATGTGATCGATGGCAAGTTAACGTGCTTTTGTGAACAGAATTACTTAGGTGAAACATGTGAAGGTATGTACAATGTATGTACGTTATAAAATGTATAGCTCACATTCTTACTACCTAATTGCCGTATAAAAACATACAGTCACTAACAAATGTCTCAGTAAGTCAGTTTTGATTTGATGGAGATTGTTTGCGATAAGTAATACATTTTATATTACAAAGGTTTGCCTATGTGTGTATGTATGTGTACACGTATATATGTATGTATGTATGTATGTATGTATGTATGTATGTATGTATGTATGTATGTATGTATGTATGTATGTATGTATGTATGTATGTATGTATGTATGTATGTATGTATGTATGTATGTATGTATGTATGTATGTATGTATGTATGTATGTATGTATGTATGTATGTATGTATGTATGTATGTATGTATGTATGTATGTATGTATGTATGTTAGTACGTATGTACGTATATATGTACGTATGTGTGTATGTATGTATGTGTGTATGTATGTATGTATGTATGTATGTATGTATGTATGTATGTATGTATGTATGTATGTATGTATGTATGTATGTATGTATGTATGTATGTATGTATGTATGTATGTATGTATGTATGTATGTATGTATGTATGTATAATATGTATGTATGTATAATATGTATAATATGTATAATATTTGTATGTATGTACGCATGTACGCACGTATGTATACTTGTCTGTATGTATGTCTGCATGTACGTGCGCGTGCGTGCGAGCGTGCGAGCGTGCGAGCGTGCGTACTTATTTTGTGATATAATCTTTGGCGATTTCAGCCACATGCCGCCCGTTTTACATGCAATGTTTGGAACTTAAAAGCAAATATTCGAATATAAAAACCCGTCCAGCTGTTCGTGCAATTGGGCAGACTGGATGTTATACTGGAATTCCCGGAATGTTATATTCGTCTACAAATTGGGGCGGGTACTTGCGCTCTTCCCACGGGTTATGCCAGAAGTCAATAAGCCAATTCGGCTTGATTAAGCATTTCTCGTGGGGTTCTGCCAGGGTCAGTTTGCATGGCAAACAACCCTGGCTTGGGAGGATGAATTAGAAACGCTGCTTATGACGTCTGCACGTTTATTTGTGTCCAGAGTTTGCACCGTGTCATGAAAACCCATGCCTGTATGACGGTACGTGCATAGCTACTACGACCAGTGTCACGTGCTTGTGCCACAAGCATTTTCAAGGTGACAAGTGTGAGAGTGAGTATCAGCTGCTGTCGGTGGATTTTGTTTGTTCACTCAGTTTACTTACATACGTAATCGGTTTCACAGGTGATTAAACACATTGGCACATATGTGTTTACTCACATTGTATATTCATAAGTACACAGATATACTTGCCTACTCAACAGGAGCCTCCTTGAATACGCCTGTATATCACGGTCTCCCGGAATGCTAGCAAATCTTTCAGACTTTCATTTCTAAACTCCAAGAACGCGCCACCGCCGTCATCTGGTGTTAAGCTCGCGAATACGTAAAGCGATAGCGACACACAGGAGGCGTGCTGAACCGCCAATGAACATCCCGGGTTTCAAATAATAAACGTTGGCATGTAAACATGCTCTTGAAACTAGCTTGACGCACAAATGACTAAATAAATCTGGTTGCAGTTTTCGATCCATGCCGTATGGCAGAGTGCCTCGGTGGTAGCAAGTGCGTGTTCACGGGTCATCCATACAAAGGCGATCGGATGTGGGACGCTCACTGCGACTGTGACAGCAACCACAAAGGAGAACGGTGTGAACGTAAGTCTTGTCATAGTCCAAACGGTGTTTGTGAACGTACAAGTACAGATTACGAAAGAATATTTATTCCGCTGCGTAATAGTCACTGGTAAATTTATTGCGTTAGTCTGAATATGAGAATGGGATTAACACAGTGTCACTGGCAGACGGTCACACTGGTGGCTTATTCCACTAGAAAGAAATTGTGCGGTGAGATAAAGATGCAAACAATGGCATGCGGTAAGGTGGTGTGCCTAGAATATATTCAACACGTGCATCATTTTGGCAACAACATACTATTCGAACAGTTGTGTAATTGGTTGTTCTTAACATACAAAATGGCTTAAGACCTGCAACTTATTAATTAATCCTACGGCACAGTTTTTAATTGTATAAGATGTGAAACACTTTCATTTCCATATCATAAACTTTGTGTCTTGTGCTACCCTGAACCACCTATATCAAATAACACACTGATTCATCTTATCTTATCCTTCCAAAACAAAATAGGCCACTACTTCCTGGCGAAAGTAAAAAATTCAACTTACAAACGGTACCGAACGTGT
>JAODUO010000301.1:390000-490000 GCA_025642075.2 Ridgeia piscesae | reverse complement strand
TTACTTTCATGGTTGCTTTAATGAATATCCTGTTTCTAACATAAAGACGACTTTCATGGAATCCCTAGGTGTCATTCTTTTTCTGTTGCTGTGTCACTATCTAGCGTTCTAACTGATTGCTGTTATCCACTATCCACGTGTTATTATTATTATTAATCAGATGAATTTCTCAGGCATTGAATGAATCAATTAATGCTTGATTAGTAATTTTATTTATGATTTCCGAATCAAATACAAATTTGATGCATTTAAGAATTTCAAATGTCCCCTTTTTATTTTAAATGTCAAATACACATTTATGTTTCAAGATCAGATGTAATGCCTGCCAAATTGATTACCTTCACTGCAACTTTACCCAACAATGCTTATTACTGAAGAAGATTCTTAACACCAGTCACCCCCATGGCCTTGCAGTGACCACACTGTTTGTTTGCTCAGAGCCAGAGGATGAATTAGCACCTGATAGTGCCTATATGTCAATACCCCTTTGTTCATTAGTGTGGCTCTAAGCTACCACCAGGCAATTCTGGTTTCCTGGCTGACTTTGAAGTTGAACTGTCAAACTTCCTCACAAGTGATTACCAGTGTCACTTCTGCGGGCAACATAGGCATTTTATTATTTACCTCCCGGCTTAACATAACAAATGATATCTTTTGGCCTTTACGTCTGTTGATAGAGGCCTTTCAGTCATTTGTCATTATGGTGTAATTAGCAATAATATTACTCCCTAACACTGGTCTGCCTGTCAGCATATGAGCAAAACACTAGTTATGCCTGCAAACAAGGATATAGCAAAAGTTCAACGTGTCCAAAATTGTTTAGCAAGGGAAGTCACGCGTTCTCCTCGTTTTTCTCGCTCAGTGGCGCTTCTAAAATCATTGCATTGGCTCCCTGTGCACTATCGCATTATTTTCAAACAAATTACAATAGCCTATCAAACACTCTCATTTACACAACCAGCATATCTAAATTCAATTCGATGCAGACTCCACAAAGAAATTCCAGACAGCTACTCTCAATCAGTAGTAACCCCGTCAAAACGAATGCAGGGACCCGAGCTTTCTCGGTTGCCGCACTAATTGTATGGAATTCACTTCCTACCAGTGTTAAATCAGAAGGTACTATAGCTTCATTCCGCCGACGTCTAAAAACCATATCTCTTTAATGCTGCCTCCTTAGGTTCCTAGCATCTTCATTCATCCATCGACGACTCACGCATTGTTTTATAATTACGAGTGTGCTTAATCCCTTGGTTTTATTGTGCAACTGAGTTTGATCTTCGAGGATATTGGCGCAAAAGAAGTCGTTATTATTATTATATTATTATTATAAACTAGATGTGTCAATACATGAGTTGCTTTTCTTTCGCCTACACAGTAAAGAATACCCATAGTAATACATCCTGAAAATGAAAAGTATTTGAAAAAGGTATTTGTATTTAAATACATTTCAATATATATGACCCCATGTATGTATGGGACAAACACAGAATATTTATTGATTTAGACAGGTTTACAGTTTGTACTTAATTAAACATAATATAACTTTGTACTAACAGTACTACAGTAAGCAGGAGGGTCATGAGATGTGGTTTCTCTTGGGAGACAAGGTATTAATTAGGGAAATCTGACTGAGTATTTATTTAACTGAACTGCTCAACTGTAATAGAAAATTAATAGCTAAATTAATATTACATTTATTAGATTACTTCTAATATTTCTATTTATCTAATATAGTTGCTTGCAACTGGTCATATGAAAACAATGTAATCGTGAGAAGTAATCGTAAGTACGACTACTTTGGTAATGTACTCGAGTACGAGTACGATTACTTTGCTTTGTACACGAGTACAGGTATGATTACTCAAAAAGTACTTGCACTCGTACTATGGGTACAGAATACGAGTACTCCATCTCTGATGGCTACTAGGACGGGGCGCGTTTAGTCATATGCAATTGCTGTTATTGTGAAGTTATGCACTCGTTCGTACTTTCAAGTCATACCGTTAGTATGTGTTTCATGCTGCAAGATCCGTGCCAAAATTCTCCGTGTGAAAATGGCGGAACCTGTAATGTCGTCGCCAAAGATTACGAGTGTATTTGCCCCGAAGAAGTAGGCGGCTTTCGCTGTCAGTGTACGTATCTTATGCAAACCCTACGTGAATCCAAACGTATACATATACTATATATCACTGCATGTATAGGAGAGGTTCATCCATCACCAATATATAATACATCCTACTCCTTAGCAATGGGTATTGAGACAACTTTCTGAATTCAGAAATTATGATGTAATAAATACGATTGTATGCTCTCAATTGATATGCATACTATTCACTTACTGTATACAAATATCCAGTTTCAGAAGCACGACCACAGAATAATTATGCGAGTTCATTTATCATAAATGTTGCACAATAATAGCGATCGTTTGGCGTTTATACCGAGCTTGATTCCGATGTATTTCATTATTTACAGCCATAATTTCACGAACATTTTAACAAAAGATAGTTTGCAAATTAAATATTCCACATTACAACTATTTGCTTAAGCAAAATACAATTTAGGATACAAAAGAAGGTAAACTTTTGAATCACTTATTTACTGAAGAAAGTGTCATTCATCAGCCTCTTTAAAGCAAAATAAAAGTAACGAAAACGCGATAGTATTTATTTGTTTTAGTGGTACATTATTTAGTCAGAGATCTTCGTTTCAGTTTTACGTCTAACTGCTTCGGAAATATGACAGTTGTTGAAACTTTGGACGTGTTGAATGTTGACATTTGAAATTAAGGCATATACAAATAATACACTGGGAGGTTTACTTTTACGTGTACGATTTACACAAATGCTGCCATCCATGTTCAGTCACTCATTAATTGTGTTCATGTGTTTCTTCGTCTTCTTGCTGTATAGTTTCCGAAGAACTTTGCATTAACAACCCATGCATGAATGGAGGCACGTGCCATGTGGGTGGGACGTTCGACGACGTGCTGAATTACATCCCCATCGTAGATTGTTATTGCTCGGAACGATACTTTGGCGAAACCTGCGAAAGTGAGTCCACGACATGATATTCATGAAGCGCCCGCGTGACAAGATGGCAGCACTGCAACAGTGCAGCCAGTTTGAATACATTTAACTTGTAGTTGGTCTAATTAAAAACAACAGTACACACCGCTGGAACATGGCAAATAAAAGGGCAAAATCGATCTCGAATTATACGTGAACAAGATTAGTATCTTGCTCACGCACGCACGCACGCACGCACGCACGCACGCACGCACGCACACACAAAATGGGCAATTTTTCTATTTCTAAGAGTACTTATATTAAGGTTATTCGGATCCTATATGCCGGCTTTATGATTTACCGACTGCAACTTTCCAGTTTCATAACAATTATGTCAATATAAGCACTTCTAATCAAAAGGTGATTTTTCAAAACACCTAAATTTTACAAATGAAACAAAAACAGCAGGAATGTTTTCCTTTATATAATGTCACAAAGAAACACCTATGCTGGCGAAAGTAACTACGGAACAGCCGATAAACTGGCGGAGGGAAATGCGAACTTCATACTTCTGGATTGACGTTCTTTCGCCAATGTTCAAACATTCCAAACAGTCAAAATAAAGACCGATATATCAAGTTAAATGCTTTACATGTACGGAATACAGAGTGTGTTATGCTTCGGCATATAGACCGGTATAAAATTAGTAATAAATTGCGGTTGATGTTTTTATTTTTCGTTCTGTCATCTAGCGTAAATAAAAAGGAAGTTCGATCTGTCAAGATTTAAATGTTCGCACACACATTTCAAACTCGCAACACACTCACAATTTTGCATTTTTTTGGCTTGCTTAATGTGTCTGTATTGTTATGTCATCAATGCATTGACAAACAAAAACAAGGAAAACAAAAACCCAGTAAATATTTTGCGACAAATTGTTGAAATGTCTCCCTCATAAATATCGTAAAAGCCTGCGTGTGCACAGTCTGCACGGACAACTGCTTAAGTATTATAAGTATTATGCCAACTGCCAAACTCATATTACTGTTACTATTTGTAGTTATTAGATGGCTCGGTAGATTATTATTATAACAAATGTGGCAATGGATGCCTGGTTACAAAGAGAAATTTGTGTATAAAATGAAAATCATGTAGCGACTGAAATTAACTCCTTCTTTGCTCGGTTAAAAATTATTAATGTCTCCCAGAAGCGTGCAGTAGATTGTAGACATTCCAAACAGTGAACAGAGAAATCCAGTAATAATATAGAAAGAAGAAGTAAGAAAAGAACTGGCAACAATCAACCCAAAGAGCGTTTCTGGTCGTCCTTATAAGATTAGTGGTAGAACTTTGAGGGAGCGCAACAGAGAACAGGCCCCTGTTATACACAATCTACCAATCAGGCGTAACACACACACACACACACACACACACACACACACACACACACACACACACACACACACACACACACACACACACATACACACCACTCACACACACACAACACACACACACACACACACACACACACACACACACACACACACACACACACACACACACACACACACAAACTGTGTCGTGCCTATGTGGAAATAATCCTGCATTGTTCCTATTCCTAAGAAGCCTCGTCAATCCCATATCAGAGACCTTTTGCCTCTGTGGGATTATTAGGGGTTATTGCCATTATATTGTAGTACTAGGCCCTACTATTTCTACTATTACTAACTCACTATTACTAACTGTTTTGTAGATTGCAACGGCGATTTTAAAGAGGTAGAAAACAAACGTCATAATCCCATTGGAAATTTGGTGGATTACGTTGAAAACCTGGCTGAATGCCAAGAACAATGCCTGGATAATATTGACGAATGTGCCGCTGTTGACTTCGTCGATGACGCTTGTTATGAAATTTCGAAAGAAGAGTACAATGAAGCTAACTTAGTTGATAATCAAGACTCGATTCACTACTATGTCGTTCCGTGCTAAACCAAATGTCAGGAACAGGAAGTGGGTTTCAAATGTCAGTAGCAACAGGTGTTTATGTTTCTGAAACGAGTAATTGTTTGTTTTTAATTTAGCAATGCCTTAGTGTCTGTGTTTGCAGTGTTGTGCATCGTATCAACAGCTGTCATACTTGTGTACTTACGTACGCGTGCCTTCTTCCTGGCATAGACCATCAACATTGGTCCCCCACTGTTGATGGTTTGATGCCATTTTCTCGATTTCTCTCTGGGTGCGTGTTTTCTTTCGCTTTCAGTATCTTTCTGCCATATGTTTCTCCGCCATCATCATCTTCTCTTCCCTTCCATATACGATAATGTGTCGGATGATGTTTGATGCAGGTTTCCTGAGGTTATTACCTAGTTTATTCTTTTGATAATCATGTTTCAGGGTCCGAAGGATTGGTTTATAGATTGACTTGACATTAGCTGTTTCCTGTTGATTAAATAAAACTATTCTTCATAATTGTTATCAACTGCATGTACATTACATTCGCTCATTTGTACATGCTGCCACTAACATATTTCTCTACGAAAGTACCCTGCTACCGAAAATATGAGTTTAGCATAACCCCACACCAGTGTGTGTGTGTGTGTGTGTGTGTGTGTGTGTGTGTGTGTGTGTGTGTGTGTGTGTGTGTGTGTGTGTGGTGGTGTGTGCGTGCGTGCGTGCGTGCGTGCGTGTGCGTGGGCGTGTGCATATGCGTGTGCGTGCTTGTCTGTGTGAGTATGTGCGCGCGGGAGTGTGTGTATAAGTGCGTGCGTGCGTGCGTGCGTGCGTGCGTGTGCGTGCGTGCGTGCGTGCGTGCGTGCGTGCGTGCGTTCTTACTGGCTTACGTACGTATATGCTTATAGTTGTTTAGTTCAGACAGTGTGGATTGAGGTAGTAGATAGACGATTTAGAAGCATAGCCCAAAGTCCCACTTGAGACATTACAATCAAGATATTTCCCCCAACTCGAGACGTATTGCCATTAATAATATTATGTGTGCATTCTTGGTTGAGGAATATGCGCACCAAAAAGTTATATTGTAAATATTGAAATGTGATTAAATAAAACTATTCTTCATAATTGTTATCAACTGCATGTACATTACATTCGCTCATTTGTACATGCTGCCACTAACATATTTCTCTACGAAAGTACCCTGCTACCGAAAATATGAGTGTAGCATAACCCCACACGTGTGTGTGTGTGTGTGTGTGTGTGTGTGTGTGTGTGTGTGTGTGTGTGTGTGTGTGTGTGTGTGTGTGTGTGCGTGCGTGCGTGCGTGTGCGCGGGCGTGTGCATATGCGTGTGCGTGCTTGTCTGTGTGAGTATGTGCGCGCGGGAGTGTGTGTATAAGTGCGTGCGTGCGTGCGTGCGTGCGTGCGTGCGTGCGTGCGTGCGTGCGTGCGTGCGTGCGTGCGTGCGTTCTTACTGGCTTACGTACGTATATGCTTATAGTTGTTTAGTTCGGACAGTGTGGATTGAGGTAGTAGATAGACGATTTAGAAGCATAGCCCAAAGTCCCACTTGAGACATTACAATCAAGATATTTCCCCCAACTCGAGACGTATTGCCATTAATAATATTATGTGTGCATTCTTGGTTGAGGAATATGCGCACCAAAAAGTTATATTGTAAATATTGAAATGTGCAAAATAGAGTGAAGGTACCAGTCACCAATAATGTCACTAAGAATTCTTGGGGGACTTGTTTCTAATTTAAAATGCAGCTTTATACGTTTCAAATATGCATTAGCTCCAATAAAATCATTATAGACGAAATCAACTACATAGTAACCTCTTGCGTGGATTAAGACCCTGCGCAGGGCGGGCGCAGGCCGCGGGCCTCCTCGGGCTGGATTTTGTTTAGTGGTACGTGGTACGGGCTGCGGGCCAGATCAGTGTGTGTGGGCCGGGCTGCGGGCAAGGTGTCCGCGGGGCGGGGCGGTTCGGGTCGGAGCGGGGTGGGTATATAGTTGCGGGGCGAATAATATAGTTGCGGGGCAGGTGTGTGTGTGTGTGTGTGTGTGTGTGTGTGTGTGTGTGGTGTGTGTGTGTCGTGTGCGTGTGTGTGTGCGTGCGTGTGGTGTGCGTGTGCGTGTGCGTGTGCGTGTGCGTGTGCGTGTGCGTGTGCGTGTGCGTGTGCGTGTGTGTGTGTGTGTTTAACTATGTTATGATAACATGTGCTAGCCAGATCCATGACGTTTTGGTAAATGACTTGTTGTCAGTGGGCATTCTGATAACAGAACATTTTGACAAAACTTTAGAATACATTCAGAATATGTCATTATTTCGTTGTTTTGCCCTGCTATCTTCACTCATTCATTAATGTATGCAGAAATTAATATTCACAGTAAAAGAAGTAACAATTGTGCCTAGGAAAGTTCACAGGAAATAAGGTCACAAAATAGTGTTATTCAGACACTGTCTAGTTAATATAAAGGTTAGGTCTTGCATACA
Organism: Ridgeia piscesae; assembly: GCA_025642075.2. Lineage (NCBI taxonomy): Eukaryota > Metazoa > Annelida > Polychaeta > Sabellida > Siboglinidae > Ridgeia > Ridgeia piscesae. Next base: position 482,535 of record JAODUO010000301.1, on the reverse strand, counting down.
CGAGCACCTTAAAAAGCTTTTGAATCACTGACAAGTGAGCGCACTACAGTCAAAAACAAGGTAGCAAAATACATTAATTGCGGCTCAGATCGCCACAGATTGCTCTTTTTAACCAATCGTGGCAATGATGACTGACCTAGCTGTCAGCCAAGTTGAATTGGGTACTCCCTTTAACGCCGGTACCACCATTCACCAGGATGCCCTGTCTTGCTAGGCTGAGTGATGTTTGAACAACTCCCAAGGAGACCTATTTAATTTCGGATACCTGGTTTAGACAAAGGGTTTTCTTATCTGAGCCAGACCTTCTCTAACACACAAAGGAATTAGCAGGCTGATGGTGCCCTGTTTTACAAACCGGACCCATGGTGCTAATCTGCAAATATTACTAAATAACGCCTGAGTGATCTCACACCGTCTGGTGTTATGGTCCGTGCTTTTCTTGAATAAGTGCATGTTTGAAACACAGATTGCATTGTTTCTAGCTAACATTCAATCATACAACACTTAATGGATTGAATATTGTAACGTTTAACTGTCATGGTTTTAAGTCATCTGTTTATGATATTTTACTACTTTGTGAACAGTTTGATGTCATAATTTTGCAAGAGCTATGGCTCTCCAGTGAAGACATCTCTTTATTGCGTTCTATTCATAAAGCATTTGAAGCATATGCGGTCAGTGCAATGAATGACCAACTCGGTATACAAGTTGGACGCCCATTTGGTGGTATTGGTATTTTATGGAGAAAATCGATTTCATATGCTTGTACAATTTGTGATTTACAAGACAACAAATTACTTGGAATTGACATTGACACAAATGATGGCAAATTGTTTATTCTAAATGTATACCTGCCTTACCAGTCATCTGACAACTTTGAGGAATTTGTTTAACTACTTGGGTAAAATTGCATCAATAATTGAAGAAAAGGACACGTCCAGTGTTGTTATCACTGGTGATTTTAATGCTGCTGTTAACACCCCTTTTGAATCTGAATTATGTGTGAGAATACTGGTTTGGTTATCTCAGATTATGAGATTTTTGGTCGAGCTAGCAACACGTATACGTATGTAAGTGATGCTCACAACTCTACCTCGTGGTTAGATCACTTTATCTGCTCTCACAGTGTAAACTCGATGATCACTGATTTATATATATATATTAGATAAATGTCCTAGTTCGGATCACCTACCTGTAGGACTAGTGCTCTCTACTGCACTAACTGCAGAAAGATGTGTTAGTAACGTGAAACATGCTGACAAAATACCTCCTATCTTTAGATGGTCTAATGCAAAGGATTGTAGTATCAAAGAATATGAAAGTGTAGTGCTGTTCATTTAGACAGAATACACATTTCATACTCATGTACGTGCACTAATTCTAACTGTTCAAACATACAGCATACAAGTGACATTGACAATTTATTCGATGGTATATGTAATGCGCTTCGGGTATCTAGTCTTAAGACGATTACTACATGCAAAAAAACATTGTGCCAAGACTACATTGTACCTGGGTGGAATGATTACGTTAAGGAAGCGCACACTGAAGCTAGCTATTATTATATTTTATGGCGTGATATGGGAAAACCTAAGCATGGCCCAGTCTGTTAACTAATGCGGAAAACTAGGTTACATTTTAAATATATGCTAAAACAGTGTCAACAACGTGAAGATATGGCTCGAGCAGATCCCATGGCTAAATCCATGCAAGCTAAAGATGCAGACAGTTTTTGGGAAAACGTATCTAAAACATACAAGAAAGGTATACCCAATGCTACAAATGTCAATGGTGCTAATGATCCTACGGCCATATCCGCCATGTGGAAAACACATTTTGAATCGTTGCTAAACAATGTAACCACAGATGCAAATATGCAAAATGTGAAAGAGCGTGTACAAAACACAGAATATTTGTATTGTTGAAATAACTTACTCATAACTCCTTGTATGGTTCAAAATGCTATCGATAAGTTGAAATCTGGAAAAGCATGTGGCAACGATGGTCTATCTGCCGAACACTTTATTCATTCAGATAGGCGTATAACTATACTGTTGTCCATTTTCTATAATAGAGTGATTTCTCATGGTAATCTACCTGATGACTTTATGAAAACTATTATAATTCCATTGATAGAAAATAAGTCTGGAGACACAAGCAATGTAAATAACTACAGACCAATTGCGCTTGTCACCGTTGCCTCAAAAATATTAGATATTATATTGCTGGAACTGTTGACCCCATATCTTAATACAACCGACAATCAATTTGGATTTAAGAAGGGACACTCTACTGATCACTGTATATTTGCTTTACAAAATGTTATTCAGTACTATAAAAGTAACAATAGCCCGGTGTATTCATGCTTTCTGGACGCTTCAAAAGCATTTGACAGAGTCAATCACTGGACGCTTTTTAGAAAATTGCTTAATCGAGGTGTGCCTGTTGTACTTATCCGTATCCTGTTGTACTGGTACAGAACCCAAACATTCTGTATCAAATGGGGTTCTACAACATCAGACTTTTTAATGTTTCTAATGGTGTTCGACAAGGTGGGATTTTGTCCCCATATTTATTTATCGTATACATTGATGAACTGAGCAATATGCTAAATAGTGCTGGTATAGGTTGCCACATACACAACTACTGCACTAATCACGTGTTCTATGCTGACGACATATGTGTTATTGCTCCTAGTCCTAGTGGGCTTCAGGGTTTGCTGAACATATCTGCAAAGTTTGGGCTTGTAAATGATGTTGAATATAACCCTATCAAGTCGTTGTGTATGGTCTTCAAACCACGTGGTTTTAACCTGAAATGTCCATATATATATATATATATATATATATATATATATATATATATATATATATATATATATATATATATATATATATATATGAACGTAAACAAGCTTGCATATGTCAAAGAAGCAAAATATTTAGGTGTGATAATATGCAATGACCTGAAAGATGACGGAGATATTTTGAGACATCTTCGTAATTGTTATGCTAGGTCTAATAGCATTATCAGAAATTTTCACCACTGTTCCGTGGGTGTTAAACTACGTCTGTTTCATGCATATTGCTGTACAACTTATTGTTGCCAATTATGGGTTAACTTCAATAAGGGCTCTTATTTAAAAGCTAAAGTTGCCTACAACAATATGCATAGACGGATTTTTGGATATAACCGACGGGACAGCGCGAGTAGCATGTTTGCGAATAATGCTATTGATACATTTGACGCCCTATTGCGTAAGAACATTTATGGTTTAAAAAAACGCATTTTTAACACAAATAATGACTTGATTAGGGTTATGTACAATTGCTTTGAAATAGTAAATGGCCCAATGTGGATTAGCTGGGCCAATTCGTTGTACAGAGTAAATATGTAAGATAGTCATCATGTCTCGCATATAACTTTATTATTTATTTATTATTATATATATTTTTAAAGTCAGCAAGTTGTTTATATAACTTACTTTTCAAACCGTGTTTATTTACATGAATTAATTGCATATTTATTATACAATCACATCCTGTATATTGCTCATTATTTTATCTATTTTTATACAATTTTACATTTATCTAACTTATAACCTTATTTATTTTTATCTTATTTATTTTTATCTATTCATTTTCTTAAACATATTTTATAGGCTACTTAGATGTGCTAATGCATGTACCAATTGTATATGGGTTTTTACCTGAAATAAATGTATTCGTATTCGTATTCGTACATTGGCATTGCTGACTCTTAGCAGACATTTTTCATTTCTTGATAACCATGTCCAATGTATTTATCATAACATTTGTTACAAGATATTGGCTCTAATGTATTAATAAATAATTAATAACAAATAAAAACTATTCTTGAGGGGTTCTAAGACAGATTTTACTTAATGGCTGAGTTTTGACTGGTGTCTGTTTAATGTATAAGTTATTACTGAGTAATGGGAATGTCTGGTAGGATACCCATTTACCCAGTTTTAAAACTACAACAGTGTCAAGCAACTGAACATCCTACCTGGCTTGAGATGCCCCTTTCTACTCTTCAGCAAATATGTTTAATCGCTTTGCACCACCACTGAGGCACTGACACAATAGCAGGTCTTAGCAGCTGCCTTCTAGCAGGGCTGGTTAGAAGGGCGGAAGCGGCATGAAAGCCAAGATTTAACAAGATTTAACAAGATTGCCACCTAGAGATTCAACTCTAGATGGCAGGTGGACTAGGAAGCCATTTGGCTTATCGAGAGTCCAACCTATCTATCTAAGTATACCCCGCCCGTCTTAGGTATATGTCGATTTTACTTTTAAATATATTAACACTACTAGCACCTACACAATCAGCTGATAATCTGTTCCATTCGTTTACTGTTCTTTGTGAAAATTAGAAATTTCTAATATCTATCTAGTCTATACTGCTTCTTTGCTAATGTAACTCCATGTCCTCTAGTCCTTCTCTCTTCCTTGACTGTGAAAAAATATTTCTGTCAATATTTTCATACCTATTCAATATTTTGAACACCTTAATCTGATCTCCTCTCAATCTTCTGGTTTCTAGTGTTGTTAAACCACATTCTTTTAGACGCATTTCATAACTAATATTCCTGAGTTTTGGTATCATGTTGGTTGCTCTCCTTTGTACTCTTTCTAGCATATCAATATCCTTCTTGCGATATGGCCTCCATGCTTGTATACAATATTCTAAGTGAGGCCAAACTATTGTTTTATACAGCGGTATTATTAGTTCTTTTTCTTTGTACACTATATTTCGCTTTAATTAATCCAATAAGTTGGTGCCCTTCGCTGCTGCAATTCCACACTGCTCTGATACCTTCATGTCAGCACTAATAGTTAACCCTAAGTCCTTTTTCTTTAAGGTACTATTTAGTACAGTACCACCCATTGTATATTGTGCATCTTCATTCCCATGTCCTGTGTGGAGGCACTTACACTTTCCAAAATTAAACAGCATTTGCCACTTCCCAGACCATTCTATCAACTTATTAAGATCATCTTGTAAATGCTGCCTATCTGCATCACTTTTAATTTTCCTAAACACTTTTGTGTCGTCCGCAAACTTCAACACCTTGCTTGTTATGTCATCATCCAAATCATTGATATATATATATATATTAAGAATAAAATAGGTCCCAGTACTGATCCCTGCGGTACTCCAATCAAAACCGATTTCCAGTTTGAAACCTCCCCATCAACTAGTACTCTTTGTCTTCTACCAATAAGCCATTTTGCTATCCTGTTTATCATACCATTTCCTATGCCATGGGCCTTTAGTTTAAATAGTAGTCTTTGGTGCGGCACTTTGTCAAAGGCTTTTTTTAAATCTAAGTAGATTATGTCTACTGGTGATCCCTCATCTACCCACTTTGTGACATCTTCCAAAAAACATAACATATTTGTTAAGCATGACCATGTTGAGATGGGTTTATCAATTTATTTTTAACAAGAAAATCAACCAGGTGATCTTTAATTAGTCTTTCTAATAGTTTGCAAATCACCGATGTTAAACTCGCTGGTCTATAATTCTCTGACTTGTTTCTCGAACCTTTTTTAAATAATGGTATAATGTTTGCTTCTTTCCATTCTAACGGAACTATTCCCTCCTCTAATGACAAATTGAACACTGTTGCAAGCGGTGTGCTGATTTGTTCTACAATTTCCAATAGTAATTTGGGAGGAATCCCATCCACTCCAGGTGATTTATTATCCTTCATATCTCTTATTTTCATAGCTACCATTGTTGAGGTTACAATTAGTTGTCCTAAATAGTCAAACTCTTTCCCTTCGAACTTAGTCTTAAGTACTGGTAATATACTAATAGCTTCCCTGGTAAACACCGAACTAAAGTACTCATTTAGGGTTTCTGCCATTAAGAATCACTCTGTTATTATGTTTCCATCACTACCTTCTAGAGGACCGATCTTATCCTGAACTTTCTATTTACTTCGAACATACGCATAAAAACTCTTGCTGTCATGTTTCATATTAAAAGCTATTTTTTGTTCGTAGCTTCTCTTTGAATTTCTCATTTCAGCTGTAGCTTGATTAAGTGCTTCTTTATAAATGCTATAGTCTTCTTCAATTCCAGTATGTCTATATTTCTTCCACATCATTTGCTTGTACTTGATTTTTCTAATGGCTTCCTTCGCTAAGTGTTTCTTCTTTGACAGTTTCCCCTGTTTTTTCAAGGGGACAAATTTGTCAACGACGCAGTCAATTTCACTCTTTAAAATATTCCAGCATTCTGTTGCTGTCTTATTCTTCAGTGTGTTATTCCACTCTGTCTTTGCAAAATATTCCCTCATGTCCTTATATCTTCCTTTGTGAATTTTTTTTCTGTACCTTATTTTTCTATTCCGTTCTCCCTTTACTTTGATGATAAAATGTTGTGATCACTACACCCCAGTGGCTCACATATCTTGACATTATCAACAAATTTCTTCTGTGAGTTCAAAACTATGTCTAACACGTTCTCGCCCCTGGTTGCTTATAACACATGTTGAGAAAGGAAACTATCTTGTACTAAATTTTAAAACTCTTGATCCTCTCTCCCGGTACTCTGTAGATATGTCCACTGTATATGCCCATAGTTAAAATCCCCCATAATAATACAGTCCCGTTTACTCACTTCTTACTCACTTCAATATCTTCTACCATAATGTTTAGTTCATTTCTTTTGTTTACTATGCTCCTTGCATTTAAACAAACACATTTATATTCATTTACACTTTCCAAGCTGTTCTTTGCTGATTCTTTTTGCTATCTTTATCTATGCCTCTAGTGTTTGGCTTCTCTGTGTATCCCCCCTGCGAAACTAGTTTAAAAAGTTGCAACCTATTCCGTTGTCCATCGATCGAAGCAGGTTCTCGGAGAACACTGCTGCTGCTTTCCGCTTTGATGGAGGCCATCTCTCATATACATGTCTTCTTTCCCAACAAAATATCCCCACAAATCTACAAATCCAACACCTTCTTCTTAACACATCTGCTCTACTAGTGCGTTAATTGCCATCCTCTTGCAGTTTCTATTTGTTGCTCCCCTTCCCCTCCTCATTGGCAAGATTCCTGAGAGTATGATCTGTTCAACTCTTGTCTTCTTCAGTGTCTCTACTAACTCTCTGTATCTCTTAACTATCCTGGTTGATCCATCCCTGTCTGCATTGTTCGTCTCTACATGTAATAATATATATCCCCCTTGGCCATGCCCCAATACGTTCTCTATCCGTTCAGTCACATGCTCTATCGTAGCCCCGGAAGACAAGCAACAAAGTCTTCTCCTTTGCTTAATGTCCTGTCTGTCTTTCGCAAAATGGAGTCTCTCATAAATAACCTTTCTGCTCTCAATGCCCCCTCGATCACTGCTTCAGAATAGCTCCTCCGTTTTGCATCTCCCTGGTTGCTGACTTTCCCCCTGCCACTTTTTCTGTTGTTCTTTTCTTTCCTGTCCACATCTACCCTCACTTCCTTTCTTCCATTCGTCTTTCCTCCTGTCGCATCTACTTCTCTCATCTCATGTCCCCTTGTCCCTCCCTCCTTCTCTACTGTCACTTTCTCCCCGTCACCTTCCTGCATGTCATGTTTCCTGTTGTTCTTTCTCCATTTGTTTTCCTTGCAATCACCCTACCTCCACTCTCCACCCCCTTCACAATATCCGTTAGCCTAGCTAACTCTACTGTCGGACAGTCCACTTTCCAACACCCTAAACATTGGAACGTAAACCCTTCCTCCGTTGTCTCTGACCAAGTTTTTCCGCACCCCGATACGGCAAAATCCACCAAGCTGTGGCAGTGGTTACACACCAAGTGCCTCCTTGCCTTCACTTGCCGCTTGCAGATCAAAACACAGGCAGGCCACTGCAAAAGATGCCTGTTGTTGCTAATTGCAGCTGGGTCCACCTTGGTCACAGGTGACAATTGACTACATAGTAGTGGATTTTATTTTAGCTTCTCTGGTATGCTCAATGTTGTCATGGTGAATAACCACAGTGACTTCCAACATAATTACGCCAACAATACGCGGGGGCGGGGCGGGCTAAATTGTAATGTGCCGGGCGGGCTGCGGGCTCAGATTTCCACCCGCGCAGGGTTTCAATGTGGATTAATGCATAACATAAACAAACAAAAAACGTTTCTTGAGAGATAATGTTTTAAATAAATGATCTTACATTAGTGTAAATGAATGTATGTATGTATAGGTAAACCCCTTCGCCAACACCGTCTGCGTTAGTGTAATATGGACACCATCTTCAAATATTTCGGCTGCATCTCATATTCCAGTACGTGTGACATGATGGAGGTCATGTGACACGATCGTGAAAATCAATCCGCTGAAGAAGACTGTGAGATGCAGGCGAAATATACAGAGAAAACAAAAAAGTTTCTTGAGAAGTAAATGATTTAATAAATAACATGAACCAAGAAATCGTACAACTACATTCGAAGACAATGTAAAGTCGTGTCTATTTTAAGAATACATATATAACAGTTAAACATATGACCACTTAATTCATAGTATTTTTGGTATAAGTGCTAAACCATATTTAAGCCATGTGTATTATTGTTTTAAAAAGGATGATATAAAATTATGGAGTATTGCTAACAGTTTGTATAAGGTTGAGTCTGTTGTAGTCTTTGCATACTGGTGATTATCACGGGGAATAAAGAAGTCGTTTTATCACGTGTGTTGTGTTGGTTAATTGAGCTGTTGTATGCATATTTAATACAACTGTTGATAAACTTGCTGGCATAAACTTGCTGGTCAATTCGTAAAACATTGAGTTGTTGGAGTTCTTCTTTTATAAAGTTGTCACAGACATGTGTTGACTGTTTATCATATGAGTGGTAATTATATTGTTTACATGTGTTTCCAACTTTCAAAATTTAATATCTTAAAAAATTGGATATGCGAGAGAATTGAATTTATTTGAAGTAATTTCAATTCTGAGACATATCCTAGCAACTAAATATGATATAATATTGGGCGAAAATCAAGGAATTACAGGCCTACGTTATCGATAGTATATTCCAAAGCAATACTTTAAGATAAAATGATTGTGCGGGGTTGTATAGATCATATCATATTTGCTCTCTGTTTGTGCCACATTGTCATGGCCAATCAGTCTGGTAACTAAGTTTACAATGTCTACGAGCTATGTTTTCTTCTTTGTGTTAATGTTGCCGTACAATGTTATTAAATCATGCTCTTTGCCAATTCCCCGAATAGGAATTCACGTATTTTGACTGACATCAAAACTTTTCACATTTCCCAAGAGAAACAGACGCTATGGCCGGCCGGTGCTTGCTTGCATACATAAACCCAATTATTAAAATACAACGTTTTGATCGAATAAATTACCCAGGTACTTGAAAATAATCAATATGGCCACCATTTTAACCGAAAATAAAAAATAATAGAGCGTACTTTTAATTGCTTTATGCTGCAGACAATATGTTGGTGTTTTGATGTTTTACCACGTCAGAAAATCAATGGAAACATTTCTATGATGCCCACCTGGCCGAAATTCAAAATATTTGTAATTTGTCCCGAAAATTGCTAAAATCTACTGTAACGTTTATTTGGGTCTCGCTAGAAACATAATTTTATGATGCATAATGAACTCATTGGATTTTTCAATAACTAGAGAGATCGAACAAAATATGTTAGGGAGTTATAACAAGGTTTTCGGAATATATTTATTTGCGGGAAAAATATGCATTTGTATATAAGTAATAATTCATTTACGTGTATTTGTCATATGTAATATATAAATATATATATATATATATATATATATATATATATATATATATATATATATATATATATATATATATATAATATGAAATAGAATATATATACATATGTGTGTGTGTGTGTGTGTGTGTGTGTGTGTGTGTGTGTGTGTGTGTGTGTGTGTGTGTGTGTGTGTGTGTGTGTGTGTGTGTGTGTGTGTGTGTGTGTGTGTGTGTGTGTGCGTGTGTGTGTGACAGCAAGTTGACTGTTTAATATCGATCTAGTTCTCATCGATCTAGTTCCCATGATCATCGTATTAGTAGCTGAGTAAGTAAATGTTTTGTAATGTAATGTAATGTAATGTAATGTAATGTAATGTAATGTAATGTAATGTAATATAATATAATATAATATAATATAATATAATATAATATAATATAATATAATATAATATAATATAATATACAATGTTTATGATACACATCGGTATTATCATGTCAGCAGAAAGGGGTAAGCTGAAGAAACACTATTGAATACGGCAGATACTACATAATAATAAGATGATGGTTATCATCGGCTGTTATTCAGCGATAAAACAAAATTAATAAACAAGATAAAACGTCGATAGTAGTAGGGCCTTGTTATTTGACAACTGAGTAATTATGCTATTGCGAAACAAATTAAAATATAATCACAATTATATGTTCAATTGCTGCTAATAATGTAGTGCAAGCTAAAATTAAGTATTCTGTTTTTGTTTGACATCATTACAGTTTTTACAGACAATGATACCAAAATAACTGATAAAAAGGATATTGCAAATAAATTTAATAATTATTGTACAAATATAGGACAATCCATTACACAAGGGATTAAATACAAAGGTAGCAAATAATACAGTTATTATTTAATTAAAAATGTAACTTCTACATTTACTTTTGACCATAAAAAATTATTGATGAAGAAACTGTGAGGAAAACTATAAACAACCTTCCCACAAAAAAAGCTGTGGATTTGATGGTATCTCAACAAAATTACTCAAAGTAATTGAACCTGTAATTTTAAAATCATTAACACTGTTAATAAACCAAGTTTTATACTCTGGTGTATTCCCTGATAAACTAAAAATTGCAAAATTATTCCTATATTTAAGAAAGATGATCCATCCTTATTTGAAAACTATATACCAATCTCTCTTCTTCCTACCATTTCTAAAGTATTAGAAAAAACTAATTTTTATACAATTATATTCATATTTCAACGAAAAGAAGTTTCATTCAACAGAATACGCTGCGATTGAACTAATTAATAGAATTGTGACTAAAATGGATACAAATGATATACCAATTAATGTATTTCTTGACCTATCAAAGGCATTTGACACTATTGACCATAACATTTTACAAAACAAATTAGCATACTATGGCCTTAATGGCTCAGCCTTGCATTTGTTCAAAAGTTACTTACAAAATAGAAAACAATTTACTGAAATTGGACAGAAAAACTCAGACATCTTACTTATAACAATCGGTGTCCCACAAGGTTCTGTCTTAGGACCACTATTGTTTATTATTTATATAAACGATTTTTCACAAGCTAATCAATTATTTAATTTTGTTATGTATGCCGATGACACTACATTATCTACCTCTTTAAATTCTCTGAGCGAAACGACACTCGATAATAAAAGTACAGAAACCATAATAAAAAAAGAACTCAGTAAAATTAATGAATGGCTAAATATGAATATAATATTATTATTAAATAAAAGCAAAACTAAAAATACGGTTTTCCATATGCCTAATAAACGTATACAAGCTCTTACACTTAAAATAGATGATGTATATGTTGAAAGTGTAGATGAATTAAATTTTCTTGGATTGACTTTAGACACTAATCTAAATTGGAGAAAACACACGGAAAAAATATCAAATAAGTGTTCAAAAACAATTGGCATATTAAACCGATTAAAATATGTATTACCATTAGACATAAAAGTGTTATTATATAACACCTTAATATTATCACATATAAATTATTGTATTATGATTTGGGGATATCAAAGAAATAGAATTACAAGCATCCCAAAAAAGGTTATGCGAATAATAACCTTAAATACATATAATTCACATACAGAACCACTTTTCAAAAATCTTAAACTACTGAAAATAGAAGATATGTTAAAGTTACAAGAATTACAATTTTACTTTTAAATATATTCATAAACAATTACCACCGTATTTACTAAACTGGCAAATTATACCAAGTATTAATATACACAATTATAATACTCGTGCAAAAGATAATATACATACTTTTAGAACTAAGCATAAATTTGCAATGCAAAGTCTCAGACACAGCCTCCCACATACTATAAATGAGCCTCCTGATGCAATTAAAAACAAAATATACACTCACAGCTTGCATGGCTTTGTCATTTATATAAAAAACATGTTTGCTAAACAACTACAGTGATATATGTACTCTATCACATTGTTATATATGTCAACAAAATTAATAAATTCAATATATGTTAATGTTCATTAGCCCATCTCCACACCACATCACACTTTCTTACTTAAAGCTAACACTTCCAAATAAACATTTGAGTTAGACATCTTGTATACTAAGGACCATGCTACTTGATTCCATGAAATTATGGTGGCTCCTATGACAGCGACATTATTGTCTTAATATGAGCTACCGACCCCAGTTTGTAAATGTTATATGATTGTGGGTTTTTATTTTGGTACAATAAGAATTACTATAAGTGCACACATTTGTATGTATTGTAACCCTTAACATATAGACTTATAATAGTATGTGAACATGATATAATATGTGTGTATGTATGCTTGTATAAATGTACTACCGAAATTGATGTACTTTCAACAAATTATATTGCTACTTGGGGTTAATAACTATTATGGTTATGGTTATGGTCATATATATACGGACACAACGTGGAAAACATTAGCAAAGCAAAATACATCGGCGTAAACATACAATACAACCTGAATTGGGATTTCACACAGACATGCACCATCACCAACAAACTAGAAAACCCAAGAAACAACATGTAAACCCATTTAGTATTCGGCCACTGTCTGGGACACGAACACACTGCAATGACATATAAATACAATAGAACAAGTACAACGCCGAGCAGGAAAATGGGTTACCAATAGACACCACCATTAACTCCATCATCGACTGTCTTACCTGGCCTACACCCCAATATAACGCCGTATAAAAACGACTCGAAATGTTCTATAAGTTCCATCACTATCTCGTCGCCGTTGAATATGTATACCTACCAAAGTCAACAGAAAACAGCTTAACCCGTAGAAAGAACAACACATATAGGTATAGCATCCCCTCCTGTAGGACACGATACAGACACATCTATAAATGGCTTTCTTCCCACTTTCTACCCGACTGGAACAGCCTGCCCCAGGAGATACTGACAACCAAGTCCCTGTTGTGTTCCAAGTCTAGGTTTGCTCCCACCCGTAAACATGACATATCACCTCCTCCCCTTCCCCTCCCTGTTTTCTTATGTCTACTATCCTCCTCTACTATCATACACACCCTTTCAACACATCTCTAAACTAACTATACTGCAACCTCCATAAATCAGCAAATATGTAATCATCAAAACATTGATGTTGGCTGTTTAAGAGAAAAGAAGACAACATAACCAACATACATATTTAAGTGAAACAAAATTATTGGTCACACTGAATATGTCGCTAATATGGTCCAGGCACCTTTGTAACATTAAACAAATATGTGAACATAACAATATTGTTTACAATTAAGAGCACAAATAGTAGCAATACTATTAATAATAATACATGTTTACACTGGATTTACTCAAGTTAATATAATCAATATATCAACAAATAAATAAATCAACATACCCACACTTGTATGTATATAAGCTACATATACGTATATATATATATATATATATATATATATATATATATATATATATATATATATATATATATATATATATATATATATATATATATATATATTATATATATATATATATATATATATATATATATATATATATATATATATACGGATGATAATAATAAGAAGAACATTTATATAGCGCCATAAATCTAGATAAAACCTCTTTCTCTCTCTCTCTCTCTCTCTCTCTCTCTCTCTCTCTTATATATATATATATATATATATATATATATATATATATATATATATATATATATATATATAACACACAACTACTAAACATACAACACCACACACACACACGCACACGCACACGCACACGCACGCAACGCACACGCACACACACACGCACGCAAGCGCACGCACACGCACACGCACACGCACGCACGCACACAGATAAATAATTATGTACACATACGTCTGTTTAATTGATATCAGCAGATATGTATAACCAATTTGTTTAGTACAGTTGAATTTATAAATACCCTCATTATTGGTAAACAGAATGAATAACACAATGTAATTAATCACACATCACTAAAGCCACAAACACTATAGTTGGTTGATAGATACATGGGAAGATATAAATAAATAATCCAGCAAAGTTCTATCAAGATAGATCTGCATTTATAGTGAATACGTTCGCCTTTATAATGATCCACGTTTTAGGCTGCCGATGTTTTACCGTTTTACCCTGTCAAAATGGCGGCGCCCATGGTAACATGTCGTAAGTGCAGGTATCTTCTTCATTTTGCTCACGAACATCTGGACTTTCGGCTGGCGGTAAGCAAATATTCATTTTTGTATCGTTTGTTATATAGCCTTCTATGGGATTTGTATGACATAAAATATGATCGTCATCCAAGTAATGCCACGTTATTTGCTGTCTGTCACTAATTATCGCCCATTGGCGTGGCTCTGAGACCGAGTTATCATGCCGATGATTTGGAGTTATAGACGTTATATCCCAAGTCACGTATGTCTTTAAAATGTTGGGCAATACGTCCCAAAAGAGACAATATAAGTAACGTTTGAAATGCGCAAATGACTTAGTGGAACATGAGTGCCAACATTAATGCTAATAAAGCTTAAATGCCCTAATATTATTATTATAATTATTTATACGTCTACTCTAGTCTAGGGCTAGAGCCTAGACAAGTAATATTCACCGATCTATTTCTATGATTATGATACTATGTGGTATGTAAATAGTCAGAGGAGCTGAAACACTTGAACAGACTTTGTCATAACTAATGGTTATACAGAGTATGTAGCCTATAAAGAATATAACCTGGTCAAAACGCACAAAGTAAAATCATCCCCAAACCAACTCAGTCAAGCGCCACATGATAAATGGCTAAAACTATAAAACTTTCAACCATTAAATAAAGAACAGAATGATAAGGACACTCTCAAGTATAACCTGGAATCATAGGACATAGCAGTATATATTATAAATTAAGTGATTTGACTTCTCAGAAAAGTAAAGTACTGTGATTAGAAAGAATACACATTGTATAGGACTGAACATACAAAACAAACTGATTCATGAACCAATGAGTAACTGGTTCAACATACACACATACAGTCATAATCCATCAACAATGGTATAGTATTTATACTTTCTAAGTCAATTCATATAAACTGGTGTAATCTCCCAAACATAAATACTATAAAAAAAAATGTATACATAGATACAAGTCAAAGAGGCGAGAAATCCAAAACGGCGACACGTCCAAAATGGCGACATACCAAAACGGTACATGTCACTGTTTGGGATTTGTCGCTATTTTGGATACAACCAAAACGGAGACAAATCCAAATGCGTCATATATACATACATCAACACCAATAATTAATATAATGTAACCCTAACTCTTATACCAACAATATATATATTGCCGTTTTGGTTGTTTCCGTTTTGGATTTGTAGCTGTTTTGACCGGTACCCGTATACCGGCTGTCAGTAAAAATCCAGAATCTCGCAACTTGATCATACAATAAAATGTCTACTTACAGGCCTTTTCACCTGTTTAATTTTATTTTATCAACATACGACTTTAATTGTGTTTATTATAGTGTGCAATGAAAACTGTGCATATATCTTATTTTTAGTCTTTTTAAGTGTAATTGTAAATATGCATATTTATATATTTATTACTCATTTTTATAGACTCTTAATCACCACCAATCAAGTTGGTGATATGGCTAGCTCCTTGCACCATATCCACTCAAGATGCATTTTTAAATATTCACTGTTCATGCTTGCATGTCTGCGTATCACCTCTAGACTCAATCATGAACTGAAGAGCTTTCATAGCAACACAACAGAGATAAACTATGTCAACAATAAAGCAACAAAAACAAATTCTATCGTGCAACATATTACTTATACAGCCCTATCTGGAAGACTATCGCACAGCTCCAATGCCTCCAATCCAACAGTTCCACTGGTTTACTGATCACTCCACCACCATATAAACCCAGGTCAAACAAGACAGCTACAAATTTCACTTTTTCTTATTTTATTTTATGCATGATACTGTCAGGAGACATCCAGCTAAACCCAGGCCCCTCTAAATGTAAGTCATGTATGAAATCACTAAAGTCCAATTCACTCACCCTAACATGTAACAACTGTTACTTGGGCCCCTACTTTTCTTACTTTACATAAATGACCTACCCAAAAATCTCACTTCAAACGCTTGCCTTTTTGCGGATGACCGCCTATTATGTTTACCAGTTAAATCAGGCAATGACACTTCTCTCCTCCAAAATGATCTACTAAAACTTGAGGAATAGCAAAACACTTGGCTTATGAAATTCAATCCCACCTTTACAGTGACATTAGCCTCAAGAAAACCGACACCAAATCCCTACACCTTCTGTGGCCAACAATTTACATCTGTTGAATCACATTGTCACAAATACATTAAACTGGACATCACAATGCGACTCAGTCGCTTGGAAAGCACAATAGATACTAGGAGTCATTAGGAGAAATCTAAATAAACGCCCAACCCACATTAAGTCTATAGCCTACACAACCCTTGTCTGCCCAATACTTGAATATGCGTCATGTGATCCACACTGCCTAAAACATATTAAAATTTGTACACGCGACTATTCTAGAGCCAGGAACAATAACACAACTTCTTAAAGACCTCCAATTGGACATCCTCCAAACAAGAAGAAAAATTAAGAGACAGCATAATATACAAGATGGAACATAACCTTATAGATATAACACAGAACACTAGATCCTCACATAAACATGACAGTCAGTTCTTACAAATTAGGCACAAATATATTTGGAAAGAGTTTCTTCCCAACCACAATTAAAGAATGGAATTATCTACCCCCAAGCACTATCTCAAGGAAATAACTAAGCTCATTAAAAAATTATTTAATAGAACATAATTTTTTTTAGCAATTAAGACAGAATTAGATGACTCACCATGCGCACTGGCATGATGTGTCCCTAGGACATTTCAGTGGTAGAAATAACTCCAGAATTTCTGGTAGTCAGCAGGGCTACTTAGTTGGGAAATCTGGTAGTCCTCAGATATATGTGGTACCTAGTCATATGGCCCAGATTTAAGCAAAATAACATGACAAACACAAAATTTGAAAAATATTCCCAAATGTTGTGGTAGTCCATGGGACTACTGCTGTCATCATGTTTGGTAGTCCGACCAAGTTTCTGGTAGTCCTCGGACTACCAGACTACCACTATTTCTACCCCTGCATTTTGCCAGTTAACAATATAAATACAGATATCGTGTCGAGGATATGTGACCATGACTTGATGAGCATGGAGCCACAGTATATTTTAAATAACAGAGTCGCTAAAAAACTGGCTATACATCTGGATACGGTTGAATAACCTGGGGGACTATATACGTCCGGATATGGACAAATAGCATAAGTCGGTACTCAGGCTATTTGTCAGGATACATTTCTCGTGGGGTTCATTCAAATTCGCACAAGCGATACAAACAGACTAAAATACTACAATTGAAATGAATCAACTGGCAATTGGACATGAGATTTTAAATGTTTATCAGCAGCTGTCGCGCAATTTGAAAATAGTAACTTTGTGCAGTTTTATAAAAGAGATAGTAGGACAGTCGAGGAAGATGTCCTACTGCAAGAATTTAATTATTGATTTTGTGTGTTTATGGTGTATGTGTGTGTATTATTTGGGACCACAGTTAAGTTTATTTACATTATTTGAAGACATTATTTCTAATGTCCCTTGGTTATCTTAATCCTGATTGAAAACTAGTTGTAGCGACACCTGACGAACTTACGCAGGTACATAGTTTTTGTGTCACAGCAAACGAAAATGTCATGTTGTTTTGGTCTTCATATTATGCCATATTTGGTTTAAAAAAAGGAAATTGACAAGTAAAATAAAACAAGGCTACAAACATGGGCGTGGCTCCCATCTGTACCAACTGTTGTGAGTGACATATATGCCCTATACTCATAATACTGGCCAGCCCGCCACACAAACATATGAATCAAATCTGTTATAGCACTTAGACTATTTGATTCAATTTGTGCAAACAGGCTTAAAAGGTCAACTTTTGACAAAATACTACAGTTCTATTTTTGGCTAACATGCGTTCATGAGAAGGTAGAGGTACTTGTGTCTTCCAAGTTGCATCTAACAATCTTTTGAACATCTGTCTGGTCAACTAGCTTGATGACGGGCTATTTGTGCATATTTGTCCGGTCAAATAACGTATATGCAAACGTGAGCTATTTATCCATATCCGGACAAATAGTTCCCCAGGCTATTCGACCATATATTCTGTCAAATAGCCACTGCCTTTAAATAATTTTCCAAACTTAGATATCATTGAACACTAGGCAGTGGACACTGCCATATTACGCTCAAGCCTTGAGGTGCATTTATGGTGACTAGCTACTAAGTGTAACTTTTCAATTTTTTTCTGATTTGAAGTGAAATTTATTCAGACAATTGACAATGTATTACACAAGTTCAGCTCAGTTGATTTATTCAATTTATTATATTTATTAGTACCGGTAGTTTGAATGTGTCACTTTTGAATATGAAACTTTACATAAATCTGTTCACTTTCATTCCCTGCAGGAACTGAAGTCTGTTGCTGGACTATTCAACATCCCTGTGTCTGTGCCTACCGACAGTCAACTCCAGGCAAGTCTACTCAGTACTGTTGAAGCAATTTTATGTGTTCCATTACATGAAATCGTACTCTCAGTCTCAAGCCAGCTTTCAGCTAGACCAGTAGCTGGACACAGTGGTATGTGTAGCTTTAGAAGTTTATGGAATAACTGAATGTCTCCCTACTCTGCTGTTGGATCAGTCGGCAGTCTAGGGCAAATGTTTTGATTATGTTGTGCCTAATGAAGACATACAAATGTGTCTGATGGTCACCCGATTGCACAATCTTGGTCTTCTTGCTGCTGGCTGGCATCCAGTTTACCCTGGAGATAATGAGTACTGTCAGACAACACCATGAGTACTATCAGACAATGCCATAAGTACTGTCAGACAAGTGAGACAACACCATGAGTACTATCAGACAATACCATAAGTACTGTCAGACAAATGAGACAACACCGTGAGTACTATCAGACAACACCATGAGTACTGTCAGACAAGTGAGACAACACCATGAGTACTGTCAGACAACACCATGTGTACTATCAGACAACACCATGTGTACTATTAGACAACACCATGAGCACTGTCAAACAATACCATGGGTATTGTCAGACAATACCATGGGTATCGTCAGACAACACCATGAGCACTGTCAGACAACACCATGAGCACTGTCAGACAACACCATAAGTACTATCAGACAACACCATGAGTACTCTCGGACAACACCATGGGTACTGTCAGCATGGTTGGGTCCAAATACACATTTTGGGATCAAATACAACTCAGCCAAATCAAATACAAATACATTGGTTTTCTAGATTTCAAATAAAAAAAATTCAGTTCAAATACAAATACACTGCCATTTTTTATTCAGATATGATTCAAATACATTGTCATTTTTGAAATTTGATTCAAATATGATTCAAATACGTGGACTACGTTTCCATTGTAATTCAAGTGTATCACAGTGGGTGGAATTTTGTCTAACCCTAACCTGACATACAACTTCATAATTGTGGAAAAATTGATTTCACGTAAGGTTGAAAAGAATTATTTAGTGAAAGGTGATTTGCAGTAAAGGTAATCAGGTTGGCAGGCATTACGTGTGATCATGGAACAGAAATGATGATACACTGTACTGACAATGTATTTGAAAAAGTACTTGAAAGTATAAAATACTTTACAAATGTATTTGACCCATATGCCTGGCAAAGACAAAAGTTCATTAGTCCATCAAAATGTTTAGAATTGATTAGGGTCAAGTTGGTAGCTGTTCCCCTGCACTGGAGGAAACCTGGGTTCATTTGTCTTTGTCCAGGATGTTTACACAGCAGGATTCTTTGAAGCACATTCCCTGTGAATTTATGGCTTTATGGCTAATGTTTGACCAGCTTCACTGTAGGCCAATTTTCTCAGTGCCATCTGCCCACAGTTGACCAAGTGTGAAATACATGTGTACATTCTGTCTTGGCTCCTGAGCCAGTTTATGTCAGGCAATGCTTTACCTTTTGTTTGTAATTTTTATGTGTATTTGATTGTATTTGCAAATACTTTTCAAATACAGATCAAATACAAATATGCACCCTTTTGTGATTTTCAATACAAATACACCAAATTTTGGTATACAAATACATATTTGAACCCAACCCTGACTGACAAACAACACAGTGATTACCATCAGACAATGCCATGTGTGTACTATCCAGACATGAAGTCAAATACAATTGTATTTGAAAGTATTTAAATACTTTTTTTCAAAGCATTTGTACTTGATGTTTAGAAATGAAAAGTATTTGTATTTAAATACTTTCTTTAAGTATTTGACATTTTCAAATACTTTTTCAAATACATTGTCAGTATCAACATTTCTGTTTCATGATCACATGTAATGCCTGCCAAACTGGTGGTTACCGTCACTGCAAATCACCTTTCACCAAACAAGTACTTTGTCAACCTTCAAAATACCCATTGACTGCCACTTTAATGTGTCTTTCACCCAACATTGCTAATTACTGAAGACACTTGACAGCAGGTGTCCCCCATGGCCCTGGCAGTGACCACAACTTCTGTGTGCTTAGAGCCAGAGGATGGCTTAGCACCTGGCAGTGACTATAGGTCAATATCCCCTTTGTTCTTTAGTCAGGCTCCAAGCTGGCACCAGGCTATTCTGGTCTCCAGGCTGTCTTTCAAGTTGAGCTGTCACACTTCCTCATGTCAGACAATGCCATGAGTACTGTCAGACAATGCCATGAGTACTGTCAGACAATGCCATATGTACTGTCAAACAATGCCATGAGTACTGTCAGACAATACCATGAGTACTGTCAGACAATGCCATGAGTACTGTCAGACAATGCCATGAGTACTGTCAGACAATGCCATGTGTACTGTCAGACAATGCCATGAGTACTGTCAGACAATGCCATGAGTACTGTCAGACAATGTCATGAGTACTGACAGACAATGCCATGAGTACTGTCATACAACACCATGTGTACATGCCATACAATGCCATGTGTACTGTCAGACAATGCCATGTGTACTGTCAGACAATGCCATGTGTACTGTCAGACAATGCCATGTGTACTGTCAGACAATGCCGTGTGTACTGTCAGACAATGCCATGAGTACTGTCAGACAATGCCATGTGTACTGTCAGACAATGCCATGAGTACTGTCAGACAATGCCATGTGTACTGTCAGACAATGCCACTGAGTACTGTCAGACAATGCCATGAGTACTGTCAGACAATGCCATGAGTACTGTCAGACAATGCCATGAGTACTGTCAGACAATGCCATGAGTACTGTCATACAACACCATGTGTACTGTCAGACAATGCCATGAGTACTGTCAGACAATGCCATGAGTACTGTCAGACAATGCCACGAGTACTATCAGACAATGCCATGAGTACTGTCAGACAATGCCATGAATACTGTCAGACAATGCCATGAGTACTGTCAGACAATGCCATGAGTACTGTCAGACAATGCCACAGTGTCATCTGTGAAGCCATGATATGCCAGTTTGCGTCCTCCATACCAGTCTATTTTGACACTGTTAATTCTATTTGCGTTGATGATTGTTATTTCTGCTTCCATTTATGTATCTTATTACTGTGATCAATAGCAGGTCTGCATTCATTCATTCATTCATTCATTCATTCATTCATTCATTCATTCATTCATTCATTCATTCATTCATTCATTCATTCATTCATTCATTCATTCACTCACTCACTCACTCACTCACTCACTCACTCACTCACTCACTCACCCACCCACCCACCCACCCATCCATCCATCCATCCATTCATTTGGTTACCATATCTTTTTAGAATCCATTTGTTGTCGTTGATCTACCAAATGAGGAAGCTGCCCGGAAGATTGCCAGTAGAACTATTCTTGTCAAGTAAGTAACACTAGATCATCAGTTACTTTAGACACAGGAGTACATACACAGTATGATATTGCATGTATGTATGTATTGAGGATATTTTCTTATATATATTTTTTTAAATGCAGCTGGTTTCAAGTTTTAAGAAAAGTACAGTGACACAACAGGTATAACAAAATATTTCTCTGAAGCTGGTTTGGTTTTAGATCTCTGTTTGAGCTCTGGGCAAAAGGCAGCACCTACGAAGAATTGTTTTCAGATCTGCGGAACTTGCCAAAGCATTTTACGGTAAGTGCATTAATAATACAAATAATAATGTTTATTCTCTGGCAGCCATACCAGCTGAAAAGTACAACTGATAAAACAGTTTGTTACTGTATATTAGTAAAACTATGTTTGAAAGCATAATTATATATGAAATTGTTACTAATTAGAATATGGGATAACATTATAAAACGAAAAAATTAAGGCTAATAAAACTGTAAATGTGAACTATAATATGAATATATATATTTAACTGTGTCAGTAAAAATGCTAAAACATTTAGCATAGTAGATTATTAAAATTATAAATGAAATATACAATCTGAATAAGTGAAATTATAACTAAATTACATTAATACTGACATAATTGTTCATGTACCCCCCGGTACTCATACTTATTCAGGATGTTTAATAAATAAATATTTCAGAACATTAACAGTTACATTCAAACCATTTCTGCTTGATTTATAGTCGAAGACAGTGCTGATACTGATAATCTTCAGTATATGTGTTATTAATGTATTTTGCCAATTGTTATAGTTACATAATTAATTAATTTTATTAGGGTTCTATCAGTTTTGCCAAACCATCTATAATTCGGTTTTATTCTTCTTTCCAGGAAACGTACAGAAATGGTTCATTCTGCATACGTTTAACCAGTTTCAACAAACAGTTATCCATGGTGGAAAAGATAAGAAGGATTGAGGTGTTGCACTGTTTGTTTGGTAATCTCGGACGCCATCTGTTGGCTGAAATACTTGCACTGTAACATTTTCATTTTGTTTTTTATAGAAAGCCCACTTCAACACTGACGAATGTTACAAAGTGATGTCTAGCTGATATAAACGCCTGCATCAGTGTGATTTTATTTGTAATGTACTCTAACCAGTAACCTCTGTGTTTGTTTGCTCATAATTTGTCATGCCATTATTTGTGAAAATGTGTCTAAAAAGTTTGTATATTCATGATAACAGATGGGGAGAAGTTGTTACCATAATATAGTTTCAGTGTTTCAGCTTTTATATTTTGACAAAATATTGTAATTGCTGTATATCTCCCTCCCTCCTTTCTATTTCTCTTACTTTCTCTATATCTACTCCCTCATTGTCTATTGAGTCCCTTCCCTTCCCTTCCCTTCCCTTCCCTTCCCTTCCCTTCCCTTCCCTTCCCTTCCCTTCCCTTCCCTTCCCTTCCCTTCCCTTCCCTCCCTCCCTTCCCTTCCCTTCCCTTCCCTGCCCTGCCCTGCCCTTCCCTTCCCTTCCTCTCTCTCTCTCTCTCCTTCCCTCTCTCTCTCTCTCTCTCTCTCACACCCTCACCCTCACCCCTCTGTCTCATTCTGTCTCACTCCCTTCCTCTTTCTCTCCATCCCCCCTCTCTCTCTCTCTCTCTCTCACTCTGTCTCCCTCCTTCCCCCCCTCCCCATCTCTGTCTCCCTTCTCCCTCTCAGAGTTCTGCTCCCCTCTCTCCCCATCAGTGCTCATGTGGTGTGACTTCAGACATTGTTGGATGGCAATGTGGCATTCGATGGCAAGATGAACTTGAAGCATCCTGACAACAACTTCCACCTTCTGGAGTACTACGGAGCCAACCAGGTGGAGCCGTCGGAGCATCCAATCACCATCTACTTCGGCAGATGGGTCAGTTAACTGTTAAGTTGTTTTACTAATGCCCTATTTACCTGGACAGGTGTGTTAAGGCCCCGATAAGTATCAGGCATGGTGCATTTCTTATGGTGCTGCCTGATAGTGATCAGGCAGTGCCATAAGAAATGCACCGTGCCTGATATTTACTAGCAATGTCAGGTAGCGTCCTACCGCCACATGTCCAGACAGTGTCAGACGGAAGTGCGCCTGGGTGGATGTCACCCTGTTTTCATTGGCTATCAGGTCCCCTATGTTGGATAAGAATACTGCATGTGGGATCGTCATCAGACTCAACAGAGTGTCCAGTGGTGACGCAAATATGTGCAAATTGCCATACCAACACGCCTGCTAGGTTACTGCAGTACGGCAGTATCCGGATAGCATTAGTGCCTTTGGTTATGCCAGTGCTATTGGAGCACCTGTTGTAAAAGATGGTCCAATGAGATTACATAAAAAAGGCAAGCCTATGTTACACTGTGTCACAAATATCTATTGGGTTTGTGGCGTATGTTGGCTTCCTATCTTAATTAAATCGTATTTTTCTGAAATCGTTACCAGTAGTTTAGTAAATACCATGCGATTTCCTGTCAAGAACTGGCTTATTTATTTCTACTGAGCACTTAGTTCTGCTTTGATGATCTAGAACAGTTTACATCGTGTTCCTGGAGTTCATAGCAGGACTTCATAGCGACATAGGAAAAAGAGCTTTCTCTATAGCCATGCCAAATCTTTGGAATATGCCCCCTCTTAAAGCTGCATCAGCTGATTATGACACATAGTTCCACTGTCATTTAACGTACAGTCTTTATCTTGTTTATCCTCTGCAGTTCCCGTGCATATCCATCTGTCTGTTGACAACTCGAATACTGATTATCAGTTTGTTTTATTGACCGACCTTTTGTGTGTGCCTCACATTTAGTTTTCGAAGGATATAAACGCAGAAGAAGAATTTAAATAAAAATAATATATTTTATTTTATATATAACGCCCCATGTAGTATTGTTCGTGGTGCTTCATGACGTAATGAAATATATAAAAATGGAAGAGTTGCTTTGTATTTACTTTATTATTTGTACTGTTTGCACCAGGCTAACTGAGATGATCAGATGACTTTCCTATTGTAAATCTATTATTAATTGACCTTCTTGGACAACAGTTTTTAAAACTATCAGAACCTTATCACAATGCAAGTAAATGAATGTTGTTTAAAATGTTGTAAAAAAAATTGTTTTATGATTAAGATTGCAGATGGACAAAGGGAGAACATTAAGACATATCATCTGCAGAATCGAAAATTCATTGGTATGTTTTGAAGATAGTTCATTTATTACATGGACTGTGCATGTCATATCTGCAATGTGTCTGTTTTACGTGTGAACATGTAAAATTCACTCTATTAGGCAATTTTACTTTAAAAAAATAAGTTTGAATCAAAGAATTAAGTTACATAATATATAGATTACAGTTGCCATTTTGTCAGAATAAATTCATGTGCTCTTTTCTACAGTAGTTTAATACAGCAGAACAGTGTATAAACATGTATGATAATATTACATACACACGCTAACATTTTATGTTCAGTAACAGGGTTGGGTTTTAGATAAAACCGGTCAAAACTAGGTTGTAACGACTATTTGTAATAGCTATATTCAACAGAGTACACAATAAATTGTACCAACTGCTGAAGGTTTGGGACTATCCAGATGGCAATGACATGAGGAAAGTGTTGTTTATGATCCTGTCTTGTTTTGTGATCCTGTCTTGTTTGTGATCCTGTCTTGTTTATGATCCTGTCTTGTTTGTGATCCTGTCTTGTTTGTGATCCTGTCTTGTTTGTCATCCTGTCTTGTGTATGATCCTGTCTTGTTTATGATCCTGTCTTGTTTGTGATCCTGTCTTGTTTGTGATCCTGTCTTGTTTGTGATCCTGTCTTGTTTATGATCCTGTCTTGTTTGTCATCCTGTCTTGTTTGTCATCCTGATCTGTCTTGTTTTCCATCCTGATCTGCTTGTTTGTCATCCTGTCTTGCTTGTCATCCTGTCTTGTTTGTCATCCTGTTTTGTTTGTCATCCTGTCTTGTTTGTCATCCTGTCTTGTTTGTCACCCTGTCTTGTTTATGATCCTGTCTTGTTTGTCACCCTGTCTTGTTTATGATCCTGTCTTGTTTGTCATCCTATCTTGCTTGTCATCCTGTCTTGTTTATGATCCTGTCTTGTTTGTCATCCTGTCTTGCTTGTCATCCTGTCTTGTTTATGATCCTGTTTTGTTTGTCATCCTGTCTTGTTTGTCATCCTGTCTTGTTTGTCATCCTGTCTTGTTTGTCATCCTGTCTTGTTTGTCACCCTGTCTTGTTTATGATCCTGTCTTGTTTGTCACCCTGTCTTGTTTATGATCCTGTCTTGTTTGTCATCCTATCTTGCTTGTCATCCTGTCTTGTTTATGATCCTGTCTTGTTTGTCATCCTGTCTTGCTTGTCATCCTGTCTTGTTTATG
This sequence comes from Ridgeia piscesae, assembly GCA_025642075.2. Taxonomy (NCBI): domain Eukaryota; kingdom Metazoa; phylum Annelida; class Polychaeta; order Sabellida; family Siboglinidae; genus Ridgeia; species Ridgeia piscesae. The sequence goes on along the minus strand of JAODUO010000301.1, from coordinate 455,828 downwards.
ATCCTGTTTTGTTTGTCATCCTGTCTTGTTTGTCATCCTGTCTTGTTTGTCATCCTGATCTGTCTTGTTTTCCATCCTGATCTGCTTGTTTGTCATCCTGGTCTGTCTTGTTTGTCATCCTGATCTGTCTTGTTTGTCATCCTGACCTGTCTTGTTTGTCATCCTGATCTGTCTTGTTTGTCATCCTGACCTCTCTTGTTTGTCATCCTGACCTGTCTTGTTTGTCATCCTGACCTGTCTTGTTTGTCATCCTGATCTGTCTTGTTTGTCATCCTGATCTGTCTTGTTTGTCATCCTGATCTGTCTTGTTTGTCATCCTGATCTGTCTTGTTTGTCATCCTGACCTGTCTTGTTTGTCATCCTGATCTGTCTTGTTTGTCATCCTGACCTGTCTTGTTTGTCATCCTGACCTGTCTTGTTTGTCATCCTGACTTGTCTTGTTTGTCATCCGACCTGTCTTGTTTGTCATCCTGATCTGTCTTGTTTGTCATCCTGATCTGTCTTGTTTGTCATCCTGACCTGTCTTGTTTGTCATCCTGATCTGTCTTGTTTGTCATCCTGACCTGTCTTGTTTGTCATCCTGACCTGTCTTGTTTGTCATCCTGACCTGTCTTGTTTGTCATCCTGTTTTGTTTGTCATCCTGATCTGTCTTGTTTGTCATCCTGACCTGTCTTGTTTGTCATCCTGATCTGTCTTGTTTGTCATCCTGATCTGTCTTGTTTGTCATCCTGATCTGTCTTGTTTGTCATCCTGATCTGTCTTGTTTGTCATCCTGACCTGTCTTGTTTGTCATCCTGACCTGTCTTGTTTGTCATCCTGACTTGTCTTGTTTGTCATCCTGACCTGTCTTGTTTGTCATCCTGTTTTGTTTGTCATCCTGTTTTGTTTGTCATCCTGGGATTCAGGCAACACAAGCATGGATGCCACCCTTGGCTTCATCATGGCCAATATGGGGCAGGTGAAACCAAACTCTGTTGTCTTTGATCCATTCGTTGGTACAGGTGAGTGACTTCAGGGAGTGAAGTCTGTATATCTTGATTTTATTATATAAATTTGTGTTTTGATTGCCAATCCTCAGTGATTTATACGTCTGTGAAAATGCTAAAGATATACAACTTAGATAGTTCTGTCAGTTGCAGTTGTCATAGTAACCAGGTACATATTTGTATGGCTGCACGGAATGACATTTACACAGTCATATCAAATATACAAAAATGACAGCTTTACATATTTGGCTACAGGTATATTGGAAAATGTTAATGGAGGGATTATAAGTTTCTGCAGACAAGTGGATTTCGGCATTTTCTGAATCCATTTGTGTAATTCCTATAATTTGTTCAGGTCTGAGTAAAAATTCTAGGGATTTATATTTGGCTGAGGGTCGGGCAAAAGTGGGTAAAATGAAATAAGTTCAGGCATAAATCGTCATGCAATGTACAATTCCACAATACATAGACGTGGTGTTATCCATCAAAACTATCAGGTGTAAGTCACATAAATGATAATTAGATAATACACATGTGCTGCATATGCCATCAATACAGACAATTGTGTTTTGCATGGGATGTTTATTGCTTAACAAAGACGGCATGAATACTGCTTTGCTGTCGTGTATCGCAGCGTATCGTGAATCCATGATACAGATGTTGTGTATTATATACTGTCCCATGCCGTGTGTCATGTGACACAAGTGCACCATTGGCCAAGTGACAACCTTCGTGTGCAGTTTATTTACAGATCGGTTTGAAATGTGCACATTCTTTGAGTGGTCCTAACAAATGTAGGTGATAAAGTCACAGGGAAAAGTCACAAAGAGGAAAATGTAAAAAATATTACAGGCAAATATCTTATATAGCACAGTATCCAGTCCTCGGGACCATTCAAAGCACTTTACACTTTACTTCCGTGACAAACCTGTTCACTCAGACACCATCTTGGCTTCTCTGGGAAGTAGCCAGCCATATGCAACAATTAATGCATGAAGGCTGCTCGTACACATATCCAGTTATAAATGTGAAAGACAGACAGATTGAATAAACAATTGTGATGTTATTTCCTATGACATTGTTTCCATGACTTTCTTACTTTTACCTATGACTTTTTTCCTATGCACAACTGTGACTTTTTTCCGTGAGTTTTACCTGTGATATTATTACCATCCTAACATTTGGATATTGTGCTACATAAGAACTTATTCCTAGTTTAAGTGTGCATTTCTCTGGCCAAATGAACTGATGTGATGTCTGTTGTCATGTGCAGGCAGTCTGCTGATAGCTGGAGCCCACCATGGGGCATACGTGATGGGCACTGACATTGACTATAAGCTACTACACAGTCGGGGTGAGTGACTGCAGGCGCATAGCTATATCTAGAAACCCACCCACCCATCATTTGGACAGGCTTATAACAGTTTGGGCAGGCAGAAGTCTGGGTTGCCATGTCCTCTGACACAGAATTCGTGAATCACCAGGCCACTGGCAGGTGTGTTAACTTGCATTGCCTAAATCTGTTGTCCTTGAACTCATAACTTTATGTACATAGTCATCTTTAAATAGAAACCCGTCTTTTGGTCGGGCAAAATTCGTTTGGAACAGGTAGGAACTGGACAGGTAAACAAATATTGGTAGCAACGGTCATCAGAAATCGAATATATTGTCAATTATGCTTTGAAAATAGATGTCGCACACGTGTTTGTTGTTTGTTTGAGGGCATAATACACATACCAACTTGCTTGTATGTATGTCGGTTAACATGCACATGTCTATCTCAAAATATTTAGATGAGAAAAGTTGTATCCTGAACAAAGGCCGGAGTAGGAGCCAACAGTGTCCCCTTCAGCAGAGATTGAGTTTTATTATACATTTTCCACCTATGTCTTATGGCCCTCATCAGCAGTTGCAGTCAGAAATGGTCAGCTAGGCAGGGATGACCTATTCAGAAAACAAGTAGATTCTAGTGTGGTAAGTAGTGTGTGTTGTAAGAAGTTAAGAAAGTGGAATTTCTGTGCTTCCGTGGATTTATTTAGTTTTTTCTTATGTCATTTGGTGAGGTTTTCTTCAGGCACAAGGATGCACAATAACTGAAAAACTACTGAAGAAATTTCAAAAATTGATGTGACATTTTAAAGCTTATTATCCGTGGAGTTGAAAAGTGCAAAAGAATCTAATTCACTGTGTTAGACGCTGCTGAAATGGAGGTGTATGCTTATTGGGGCATGTTTCCTTCACAGAGCACATCGAAACTATAACCTTGGTTGTAATTATAAACACGTCAACAAGACATAGACAGAGTTCAGTGTCTGCCACTGTTTAGTCATAGGATCCTGACTTGGTTTATTGGACAGGGCGGTCAAGCCGTACAGGACAGAAATGGCGACGGCCTGACGAGAACATCTATGAAAACCTGCGACAGTACAATCTTTCTCATCGCTTCTTGGACTGTCTCGTGGCAGACGCATCCCAGCATTCCCTCTGGCGGCAGCAGCCTCTCTTTGATGCCATTGTCACTGATCGTATGTATAACTATGGAGTCAACACAACAGTATTCCTGTCTGGACAGAGGGTCTGATGTTACTGGATATATCTGAACAAACCAGGAAGCTTCAGATATCTAACCACTGGTTAGCATCCTGCTTTGTTCAGATATCTCCTGGAATCTCAGATCCTCTGTTTCCTAAACAACATTTCTATATTATAAAACAGGTTTCTGCTGCATTTGTATATATATATATATATATATATATATATATATATATATATATATATATATATATATATATATATATATATATATATGTAGTCTGCCTGCTATTCTGTCAACATTTTGAAGCCTGTTTCTGGGATACACTAGAACAAAACTTCAGTATACAGACTAAGTTTGCTATAGGAACTTGGCCACTGACTAAGGATGGGACCAAATTTGATTCGTATTCGAAATTTCAAATATTTTAGCCTTTTTCTGCGATTCTATTCAAAATTTTGCAGCTACAGCTGTATATAAACAAATATCGCTCGAATATTTTGTTCATGTTCTGTGCTGCAAAATCGGTCCTGGGCGATCTTTTATCTTCTGAGTTCACTATGAAAACGACAACATTCAACCGCCAAACTACTCCTCACATATCTTATATACATATACACACACTAGGTTATAAAATAAAATCACTAACAGTACTGAAACAAAATAAACTTCACAAAACAAACTTATGCAAAACTCGCCGGCAACTCTGTGTCATCGCCATTGCCGCCGGTTACTTGTAGCGCTGTGATATTGTAATATCGGTATTGTGTCAAGGGGTGTTTAATTAGCAGTTTAAGGTTAGGGTTTGGGGTAAGTTTAGGATTACTTTCAGTTAGCTTGGGGTTACGGTTACTTTAGAGTTATCGTAACACCAGAAATCTTGAAGGTAGCGACAGCGATGCCTGCGATAAGTTACTGATGTTATGGTAAGCCCTGAGCTCTGCACAGTTATCGCAGATCATGTGGAGCGTTGTGCGAGTTTGTTTTGTTAACCTTATCTTTACAGGAATTTAAATAATTTTATAATCTAGTGTGTATATATGACGTAATATATGTGAGGAGATGTTTGACAGCTGTAATAATCGTTTTCATGGCTAATTCAAATATTCTAATCAAATTCGACGTCACTGAGTATTCGATATTCGATTCATATTAAAAACAATTTAGGATATTCAATTTGATGTTCAATTCGAGTGAAATTTCATACTCGTCCCCTCCTTACCAGTTTTATTTTATCAATGTGTATAGGCTGGAAACATTCCATTGCAAATACAAATGGGATACAAATGTTGGCTATTTCCCGTTTGATCTATTGTCAGTGTTCAATATTATGGCAACAGTGTGTTGCTAGATTTCAGTACAAACGATTCCACTGCACACGATTGTAGAAGTGCTCACTAAGATGTAATTTATTGATATCAAAGGCAGAGAAGTGGTTTTCTTCTGGACAGTTGCTCTGCCTCCAGTTGAAAGCTCAGCCAGAACATTCCTCCTTCACCCATGGGACCCCATGGGATCAGGGATCGCAATTTTCAGAACAGTTTACCTTTATTCTCTAAGCAAATAACTTGATTACCATTAGCTGTTCATAAGACTAATCTTAACAAATTTGCCTTCTCTATAGCTGTCCCAAAATCTGGAATAAACTCCATATCAGTTTAAAACCATCTTTTATAAACCTCAAGACTTATTTGATTGAAATTACCTTCAAAATTAAAACATTAACAGTTTCATGCTCTAATTCTAATGATGACTCCAGCATATCTGTCTGTTCATGATTTTGCCTAATGATTCTTCTATGTTGCATCTGTCAGTTCATATTCCTGAGGAAAGAGACACAATAGGAGTTCTTATTTGGTGTATGTTGTGGCTTAATATTCTTGCCCTGAGTTTAGAACAAAAGTTCTATGTATCCCTAGAGGAGTTGTTTTATTTAAACAGATACACCATAAACAGGAGATAAATATATTTGGGCAGAATAAAACATTCTGTGAACTGTATTATTTGAATGTAAGATACACCATCGACAAAACTTCCCTTTAAATAGAAAAAGGGAAATGTTTTTATTACATGCGTTCTCTTAATCTCTTACATGATTAAGAATAACTGAACCAACTAGAACATATTGAGTTAGCTCTCATTTGCAGCTCCATATGGGATCAGGGAAGCTACAAACCGAGTGGGAACAACAAAGGAAAGCGTGAAGATATCTGAAGACCAGTATGTATAATTGTATATACTGCGAGACATCCAGAGAAGGCCTGTCATCGTTTCAGCTGCTTACAGCCTATTAACATGGATCTAAAATATACATGCACATACAATAAATATGCAATGTATGTACATGTATTAATGTGTCCAGTATGTGGAGGCTGGCTAGTGCAACGTGACATTATCTAGAGCCAGCATTTTGACACTTCAACAAATTTCCTTTATGGTTTTGTCAAAAAGATAATCTTCTGAAACAAACATTTCAGCAAAATATATATATACAAACATTTAAGCAATTTTGTTGATCACTTGACATAATTTACTAAGCAAACTGGATACATCAGTTGTCAAGAATGCCAGATACATTGTTCAGTGACACAGCTGTGCAGACAGGTACCAACATTGAAAATACGTTTTGTATAATCTTGGCAAGACAGTTTTGTGGAACTACATACACAGTTACATGTGTACCCCCATGTGTGTACACATACTAAAACAAAATTTCTCTCACATGCACATAGATTGTACTATGTATACCTTCATTGTTGATTGTCGTGTGTTGTAGCAAGGCAGACCACGTGCCGAGTAAGGTGAACTATCATCTGTCTGACATTCTCAAGGACCTGCTCAACTTTGCTGCCAAGTACCTCACCCTCCACGGACGTCTTACCTTCTGGCTGCCCGTCTACAGGCCCGAGTAAGTAGCTCTATTCTACCTTCTGGCTGCCCGTCTACATGCCCGAGTAAGTAGCTCTATTCTACCTTCTGGCTGCCCGTCTACATGCCCGAGTAAGTAGCTCTATTCTACCTTCTGGCTGCCCATCTACAGGCCCGAGTAAGTAGCTCTATTCTACCTTCTGGCTGCCCGTCTACATGCCCGAGTAAGTAGCTCTATTCTACCTTCTGGCTGCCCGTCTACAGGCCCGAGTAAGTAGCTCTATTCTACCTTTTGGCTGCCCATCTACAGGCCCGAGTAAGTAGCTCTATTCTACCTTCTGGCTGCCCGTCTACAGGCCCGAGTAAGTAGCTCTGTTCTACCTTCTGGCTGCCCGTCTACAGGCCCGAGTAAGTAGCTCTATTTTACACTGTGGCTGCCCGTCTACATGCCCGAGTAAGTGGCTCTGTTCTACCTTGTGGCTGCCCGTCTACAGGCCCGAGTAAGTGGCTCTGTTCTACCTTGTGGCTGCCCGTCTACAGGCCCGAGTAAGTGGCTCTGTTCTACCTTGTGGCTGCCCGTCGACAGGCCCGAGTAAGTGGCTCTGTTCTACCTTGTGGCTGCCCGTCTACAGGCCCGAGTAAGTAGCTCTGTTCTACCTTGCGGCTGCCCGTCTACAGGCCCGAGTAAGTAGCTCTGTTCTACCTTGCGGCTGCCCGTCTACAGGCCCGAGTAAGTAGCTCTGTTCTACCTTGCGGCTGCCCGTCTACAGGCCCGAGTAAGTAGCTCTGTTCTACCTTGCGGCTGCCCGTCTACAGGCCCGAGTAAGTAGCTCTGTTCTACCTTGCGGCTGCCCGTCTACAGGCCCGAGTAAGTAGCTCTGTTCTACCTTGCGGCTGCCCGTCTACAGGCCCGAGTAAGTAGCTCTGTTCTACCTTGCGGCTGCCCGTCTACAGGCCCGAGTAAGTAGCTCTGTTCTACCTTGCGGCTGCCCGTCTACAGGCCCGAGTAAGGCTCTGTTCTACCTTGCGGCTGCCCGTCTACAGGCCCGAGTAAGAGCTCTGTTCACCTTGCGGCTGCCCGTCTACAGGCCCGAGTAAGTAGCTCTGTTCTACCTTGCGGCTGCCCGTCTACAGGCCCGAGTAAGTAGCTCTGTTCTACCTTGCGGCTGCCCGTCTACAGGCCCGAGTAAGTAGCTCTGTTCTACCTTGCGGCTGCCCGTCTACAGGCCCGAGTAAGTAGCTCTGTTCTACCTTGCGGCTGCCCGTCTACAGGCCCGAGTAAGTAGCTCTGTTCTACCTTGCGGCTGCCCGTCTACAGGCCCGAGTAAGTAGCTCTGTTCTACCTTGCGGCTGCCCGTCTACAGGCCCGAGTAAGTAGCTCTGTTCTACCTTGCGGCTGCCCGTCTACAGGCCCGAGTAAGTAGCTCTGTTCTACCTTGCGGCTGCCCGTCTACAGGCCCGAGTAAGTAGCTCTGTTCTACCTTGCGGCTGCCCGTCTACAGGCCCGAGTAAGTAGCTCTGTTCTACCTTGCGGCTGCCCGTCTACAGGCCCGAGTAAGTAGCTCTGTTCTACCTTGCGGCTGCCCGTCTACAGGCCCGAGTAAGTAGCTCTGTTCTACCTTGCGGCTGCCCGTCTACAGGCCCGAGTAAGTAGCTCTGTTCTACCTTGCGGCTGCCCGTCTACAGGCCCGAGTAAGTAGCTCTGTTCTACCTTGCGGCTGCCCGTCTACAGGCCCGAGTAAGTAGCTCTGTTCTACCTTGCGGCTGCCCGTCTACAGGCCCGAGTAAGTAGCTCTGTTCTACCTTGCGGCTGCCCGTCTACAGGCCCGAGTAAGTAGCTCTGTTCTACCTTGCGGCTGCCCGTCTACAGGCCCGAGTAAGTAGCTCTGTTCTACCTTGCGGCTGCCCGTCTACAGGCCCGAGTAAGTAGCTCTGTTCTACCTTGCGGCTGCCCGTCTACAGGCCCGAGTAAGTAGCTCTGTTCTACCTTGCGGCTGCCCGTCTACAGGCCCGAGTAAGTAGCTCTGTTCTACCTTGCGGCTGCCCGTCTACAGGCCCGAGTAAGTAGCTCTGTTCTACCATGCGGCTGCCCGTCTACAGGCCCGAGTAAGTAGCTCTGTTCTACCTTGCGGCTGCCCGTCTACAGGCCCGAGTAAGTAGCTCTGTTCTACCTTGCGGCTGCCCGTCTACAGGCCCGAGTAAGTAGCTCTGTTCTACCTTGTGGCTGCCCGTCTACAGGCCCGAGTAAGTAGCTCTGTTCTACCTTGTGGCTGCCCGTCTACAGGCCCGAGTAAGTAGTTCTGTTCTACAGTATAGTTTTGTATATGTGCATCTGACTGTGCGTATGTTGGTGTCGTGTGTTGGACTATGTGTTGTGTACATGTACACTTGCGTGTAACACCAACACATACAGGCCCATGTGCGTGCATGCATGCGTGTGGTATAGATACATAAACTAACTAAACTCAACTAGTAATAGAAATGCAGGTCACACAATAACGCCACTGCTCTGATTGTTGTCACGTTTGTCACGTGTCTTCTTCAGCTACGTCGATGAACATATTCCGAGACACTCGTGCCTCCACCTCGTGGCAAACAGTGAGCAGATCCTCAACTCGAAGATATCGCGTCGTCTCGTTACCATGGAGAAAGTCAAGGAGTTTGACGTAAGCATGTGACCATGTCACATAGGTAAAATTTGAGACACACAAGAAGTAAGATATTTTGAAATATCATTGTAAAAGAGGTAAAAAATACTTATTTTCATAGAAGGCAAAACAGGAATGGGACGATGTTCTGCTGACTGGGTCAGTATGAACAGCTGATTGACAAGTAGACCATAAATCATTGAAAGGAGGCAGCAGTCGATTTTTCTGTTGCAAAGTCAGCGAGTTTAGCTCACTGATTGCTGAGTAAAATGTATATAATAATAATAATGACTTCTTTTGCGCCAATATCCTCGAAGATCAAGCTCAGTGACGTGACAAAACCAAGGGATTAAGCACTCTCGTAATCGTAAGACAATGCATGAGTCGTCAATGGATGTAACGAGTCCAGATTCACAGCTATTACTTGCATGCATATGTATGTTGTTAGGGGATTTGCTTGTTATTTATTATGCATCAATCTCCAGTTCTCGTCCACTGGTTGCCGAAAACCTCCTTGAAGCTTTGTTTTAGAAACGAAACTTGTGAACTAAATTATCTCTGGCGTGAGCTGATTCTGCGTCTTGCAGAACAGTTAGCTAATTATAGGCAAGTCTGACACGGCTTCGTTTGGGCGGAAGTGACGTCGTCAACTCCTCTGCTGCAGGGCGAGCTGGCGGACGAGAGCGCTACGATGCCTCAAGATCCGTACCAAGGTGGCACCTTCCGGGAGAAGTACTTCACGCCGAACAGCAAGGCGCCGCACGAGAGGCCACGTGCTGCCAGGACGACGGCCGCTCGGAGCGCGTGCCTTGCCGGGGACACCACCGACGGGCGGCGACACGCGAAGACGATGCGGAGCGAAAAGCAAGACGATTTGACCAAGAGGACTGATGTTGTTTCTATGGCGTCTTCGTCGGTGGCTGACACGTGACACGTTGTGAATAACTTATAAGCAGTTAGCTGATGTACATTCTTGTTGTAATACGGACGATTAAACAATAAGTTTTCACTAGTTAATCCGATGTTTCGTAGTTATTGTTTCTTTTACGAAATGTAGATTTACCAATTAACCTGACAATTTTGTTGTGCACAATAGTACACTAATAACTAATACGTGTTATGTTATAGTGCAGGCATTTCGACATGGAAAGTGACTAACTACTGTGTAGTTGTCGTGATACCTCTATGCGTCAGATTACGCATTCACAAAGTATACACTATCTTCCGATGTGCCTCGTCAGTGTAAATAAGAGATGTCGACATAATCGAGGAATCCTAAACATTAAGCACATAACACACCTACAAGGTATTACACATCAACATTGTCTTTGTATTTGTCCTTTTGTACACCGGCTCCAGATTTAAGCAACGTCACAATAAGTCACCGGTACTATATTTAAATACTATTCTGGCTTGTCCTTTATATAATATAACAAAACATCGATAGGTGGGCCAGTTAACTAAGCGTGTTCTTTATATTGAGATTTCTCCGGATGCCTGTTAGTTTAACGGGTGGCTAGTGCTTACGCTACAAACCGACACACGGGATTGTCCATAATTGTATAAAAAATCGGAAGCGTACAGAAAGTAATCTTTTTATTGGTTATTCCAAGCAATTTGATTGTTGTGACTAATGTGTATAAACAACAGCACATAAGCTGCAATAGTTTTATATGTCTTTTAATAAAAAATACACAAGTAAAAATATACGAGTCTTGCAATACTTCTTACCTCTCTCTCTCTATCTCTCCCTCTCTCTCCCCCTCTCTCTCCCCGGCGAAATTACACGGCCGTACGAGTGTTGGCATAAATAAATGTTGATTTTCGGAAGAAACCCGCCCCCCTAGCGTACGGTTTGTATGCTTTCATTCAAATTTACAATTATGGACGACCCCACAAGTAAGCGTAGCTAAACGTGGTAGAAACATCTGACACATGGTTGATAGACCTTTACTGGCGACGTGGAACTCTAATTCCGCCTGATGTGACCGCAGTCGTAGTCGACTGGCAGGGCGCTCAAGTGGAACAAGGACTTGTCTTTGTTCATGAACTCGAGATTGATCGTCTTGACGTCGGCGCCCCTTAACGAAGCGTGTTTCACGGGCGTGTTGAGTACGTACGCCTTCCCGTCGGCGGCTCGTAGTATCTCTGACATCTCGCCATGATGCGCGTGGATCTGGGACAAGAACATCGAAGTGAAGCGTCACGCATGACTGCTCTCAAGGCCCGAACGCAAATGTCTATATATAATGCTGCATTTGGTATTGTAAAACTTGCGATGTATTTTACTAAATATGTTGTAGATGTTTACAATGCAGACGTGCGCACACGGACATAATATATATATATATATATATATATATATATATATATATATATATATATATATATAATATCTCTCTCTCTCTCGCTCTATCTCTCGCTCCCCTCTCTTCTCTCTCTCTCTCTCTCTCTCTCTCTCTCGCTCTCTCGCTCGCTCCTCTCTCTCTCTCTCTCTCTCTCTCTCTCTCTCTCTCTCTCTCTCTCTCTCTCTCTCTCTCTCTCTCTCTCTCTCTCTCTCTCTCTCTCTCTCTCTCTCTCTCTCTCTCTCTCTCTCTCTCTCTCTCTCTCTCTCTCTCTCTCTCTCTCTCTCTCTCTCTCTCTCTCTCTCTCTCACGCTCTTACAGCCTCTTTATCTCTCTCAATCACACGTAGGATGTGTCAACAAACCTGCACATCGACGTTGATGACGTCCGGTAGATGCAGCTCGTTGACGTCGCTCATTCGCCACAGATTGTTCGGGTGGTGCAATCCCAAGTCCTTAGGTCGATGTCTCGGGAAGTGGGACACTTCACAGCTGGCGATCAGTGCACGCAACTTGAAGTGTCACGATGTAGCACGGTTTTCGTTCGGGTTGGTTTGTTATGATAATGATACTCATTTCGTTTCTCGATATAGTGCTTTTAAAGTAAAGTATTACCAATCAAAGTCTAGGTGTCAAATAAAGCTAAAACATAACATATTTAGTGTTAAATTACAGTTTCATACTATGGGAACAATAAACAACCTTGCCGTAAATTTGAGAGTAGTGTCGCTTAGACCTAAAATGAAATGTTTGTATCAAAACAGGTAGTGCAACCGACATAGATAACTTAAAGGGGAGCGTACGCTTGACCAACTACTACAAAAACCTAAAAACCTTACACTTTATAGAATATATGTGACCATGATTTATAGCCACGGTATAATTTTAATATTTTTATTTCAAACTTGGATATCTTTGACCACAGGGCACCGTCTTATTACGCTCAAGCTGCATATGGTTTGACTAGTACCCGTTAACTCAATGTATATTTCGATTTTTTTTCACCAATGGATATAAAAAGACTCGCTTGTTATAATTCGTCCTAATTTAACATGTTTTACTTCGAACACATTATACAACTGATTTGTTGATCTATATAACACTTATCGTATATAACAAAGCATCAAAGTCCGAGATGGAAAGTGGCTACTCTGTAGTTGTCGTAACACCTCTATGCGGCAGATTACGTCAGAGATGGACCAGATGTCAATAGTTACGGAAGGTGGGCAGATTTTTGGATGCAATTTAAAATGTTTCGTCGGTCTGGGAGATGCATGATAACGTTTATGGGGAGATTAAAGATTGCTGTTTTTGCGAGCTTCAAGGGGTGCAAATCGTGGTATTTGGTGAGCTCAATACGAGTTGCGGAGACGGAGACGGAGACGGAGACGGAGACGGAGACGGAGACGGAGACGGAGACGGAGACGGAGACGGAGACGGAGACGGAGACGGAGACGGAGACGGAGACGGAGACGGAGACGGAGACGGAGACGGACAAACACACTCAACACACACACACACACACACACACACACACACACACACACACACACACACACACACACACACACACACACACACACACACACACACACACACACACACGACACGCACGCACGCACGCACCACGGACAGACACAGAGAGATAGAGAGAGTACAGAGGTGTGCCGTGGTACAACACACTCATATGTATATTCTACTACTGGATTAAACGCGGACATGCGATGCTGTACACTCACAAGAACGCGTTTGGATCGTAGACGTCTTCGACGACGTGGTACCGTGGTGGCACTATCCTTTTGCAGTCGATGTAGAAGTTGCCATACGTCCTGTTAATCGGACCATCGCAGTCTTCCAATACGTGTGCGTCATGAACGCGACGGATGTTGTTAGGAAGGTCTGGGAGGAAGGAGCGTTCTCGCCAGTTCTGGTGATACAACATGTAGAAACGGAAAACATTCAAGCCTTAAATATTCAGCCTATTCGCCCAGTGGAGGTTATTGCTGGAGTTTCAATGGTCCAACGAGTGGCATTAGTTTATTGTCAAAGTTATCGTGTATGAGAAAAGTAGGAAAATGGATTGTAATGGTATTGTCATGTTTATCGGTGACGTTAGAAATAGCATTGCATAGGGCATGTATATTTTATATCAGTAAAACAATATGTATTTATAAAACCCACTCAAAGCACGAAGAGGACAATAGTCCCTATACGCCCGTAAACTGTTGAGGTAAACGGAGTTTTACTTTTGATTTATATTCAACACACCATGTCTTTCAACACTTCAGAGTGTGCTTTTTGAAAATCCGTGGCATAAGCTCTCTGGAGCACGAAATACAAAATGGCCACTGCCGAGCAGGTATTCGTCTATAACTTTGGATCTAGTAGGGCTAGATACTCAAATTGTTTATCAATTCCGCATGAAATTGACTTTCCAGACGCGCCTGACCTAGCTATTTTATGGTTTGATGTCATGATAAAAAAAGCCTACATGGCCGTTCATCCACGACGATCGTCAACTGCAGAAACACTATCAGCCGTAACTTTCGATCGAAATGAGTTAGAAACTGGAATTTGTTGTCCTTCTCGATGGTTGTTAGGATCCCCAGTCAAATACATATTCTTTCATGACCTTTCAAGTTGAACATGTAGGTCATGTTAATGAGTTAGAATTAACGTTGTTTAAACAGGATAAAACTGGCATATAATACATTTAATAATACATACATATCAATAATAGATATATAAATAAGTACAATTAATACAGTATTAAATAGCGTAGCACTTTTTAATAAATAAATAACGTATTAGTCATAAAATACATAATAATCAATCTAGTGTATAATTACATTACAATGATTCTGATAAATGACGGTACATGTATAATCATTATTAGTAATAAACAGTATATGTTAAAACTGTTATTTTTAATAATAATAATAATAATAATAATAATAATAATAATAATAATAATAATAATAGTTACGTAACAATAATGTCAATAAATAAGTGTATAATTATGTATTCACACAAATACACTGGCGCGTCGTTGTGCATGGCTTTGTAAGTGAATACAAGTAGCTTGAAATCAACTCTGCACACAATGGGCAGCCAGTGGAGTTCGTGTAACAATTCACGTATAGATGAGCGAGATGTCTTATCTCAGTGGCTATCATCATAGTTCCGCTGAGATAAAGTCAACTGCCACACCCGACAAGATCAAACTCGTGGCTCAGTTTGAGGCGTATCTTATCTATCTATTAACGGTTGTGCGGACACACGTGAAAGCTGGAGACAACTCATTTGTGGTCGCAGCAGCGACCTTATGGAACGCTCTACCTAGTAACATTAAGACGTCTGCCTGTTTAGCCACCTCCAAGGCACGCCTAAAGACAAATTTTTTCTGACTGTTCTCGCGGCTTAGTTTAATGTTTCTGTACTTTTATCGATATTTTATTTAACATAATTATATATTTATTATACATATAATACATTTATTCAGCTGAAATAATTCGTGTTATTATATTTATATATATATATTTTTTTTTAATAATAATTTTAAATATGTCACTAGTATATTTATTTGTTTTTCTTCTGGTGTCTATTTGTATTTTTGATTTTAATGTATGTAAAGCGCCACAAACAATTTTTAATTGGATGTGGCGCTATATTAAATAACATATATTATTAGTATTATGCATGATGTTGGTATTGGGATAACGTAGTTATATTGTGTTTGACGATACACGATACAACTACTGGAGACCTATCTCACGATGGTTTGAAAACAGGGACCGTGCTTAATTGTATGCCAACGATCCGGTAAGTATCCCACTTAACGTGCTTTGACATTTCAGTGTCGCTGTAAACAAGGTCCTGTAGGCCGATGTATGATTGTATTTTTCATTATGCGAAGCCCTTCATGTTATTTGTGATAGCTACATTGATCAGTCGTCGAAATGGGAGAGGGTTCGCGGTGCTAGCAATATCGTCTCAGTAGAACTCTCTGTCCTGGATCAGTCCATACAGCAGATCGAGAAATTGTGGATGTCAGCGGAAAAGAGGAATCAATTGTTGCAACTTATATTCGAAAAATAGTGGTTGCTTACAGTCTTTCTGTACCGGTTTTGTTGAGTGAACCAGGTAAACCAAGAACAAGTTCCAGCTCCCCTCCACAGTACAGAGCCGCGAGAGCCAATTGTTATTCAAGAACTTGCGAGATGGTTGGAAGAGGCAAACGAAAGGATTATGCCATATGCCACATGGGCAGTTCAACATGACTGCCAACGCTTAATCGTTATGTCAAATGACACAGCCAGAGTCACACGGGACAGGTGAGAAGAGACGGCTCCTTCCTCTGCATCGCAAGGCTGAACGAATGGGCGAGTCTCTTTGTCGTATTCTGGTGAAGGTTCATGTACTCGTTGGAAGTGATGTCACCATCAAAATTGGCACCAAACACTTGCAGCGATGCAGTGCAATCCCATCGTCTATCTGAATGAGTTTGCTAAGAGAGCGGAACTGCCGGAAACGGAGATCGCGCAAGTGGAATAGTACCTCGTGCGGGTTTGGGCGGGTGCGAGATCTTAGCCGTGGGCAAAGACGTTTGATTAATTGCCCACACTAACTAAAATGCCCCAGCGCCGTGTGATGTACGTAGACACATCACCAGAGGAGTTTTTGTTCATGGGGTTGTTTCCAGTTAAGTAAGTCGCCTAGACACAGCTGTCAGAGTGGGTGGGAAATTGATTGAGGCACCCTCAAACCGTTGTAAGGTCTGAACCTCCGCTACTAATATGATATTCACGTGCAGATGTAGTGGAATATGTGATACAAAGCGGTGCCCATGCAAAACATCTGGGGTGATATATGTGATCTGTTGCCACAAATCACAAGTTCGAAACAAGATCGTTGTTAGTTAAATGTAGGATGGACAGTTTGGGGTACGGGTATATGCTTGCTAGATACAAATTACAGGTGCTTCTTGTTATGAATCACTTGAAAAGTTACAATAACTTTGTGTTTGGCATAATATGTTAAACACTAACAGTGTGACGGGTGTCACATGTCATGAGTTGACCATCATGTTCAATTCTTGGTTTTCTATATTAGAAAGATGACACGATATATCCATGTTTAGTCACATTTGACATTTGATCTTGGCTTAGCGCTTAGCTATGACCTTAGAAAGCTAATAATCTCATCCATTGTATTATACCTCAGCAGAACTATGGTGATAACCACTGAGATAAAACGCCTAGCTCATCTATATGTAAGTTTTATCCAGTTTAGTGACCAGATATGGTTAAAAACATTAGTGTTTTAGTTGTTTTATTTGATTGGAGATCCTCGTAAGCATTGAGAGGAACATCAAAATCCAGTTTCTAGTTCATTTCGATCGAAAATGACGGCCAATTGTGTTTCTGCAGTCGCCGATCGTCATGGATCAGCGGCCATGTTGGGTTTCTCATCTAATATGACATCAACACGGAACATAGATTGATCAGGCGTGTCTGGAGTGTCAATTTCAGGTGGAATTGATGCCAAGTTTAAGTATCCAGCCCTTCTAGATCCAAAATTGCCGCCGCTGTGCGGGTATTCGTCCGAAACGTTTGGTTTGTGTAGAATACAAATCAAAACTAAAACTCCGTTTTCCTCAACATTGTTACGGTCCTATAGGGCAGAGCCCGGACTAAAACAGGTACCTTATATACTGTTTACGCACGCCCAAACAGGCCCACTTTACGTAATCACAACTTTGTTTAGAGCAATATTTCCAGATGTTGGAACAGCTTTGTCTTCTGGCTAATGAGACTCAAGGGCCTAAGTTTACATTATTTATGTATAAATAATATAAGTCAATAAGTGTAATTGAACGTCTATAATGCGCAACACTTCACAATGCTTTCGTTAGGTGATATGTAGACGGTTTATTTTACTTTTGTACTTGTTCTGTTGATCATAAATTGGGTCTTTGCCGTAAACCTAATATTCTTACCAAATAACGAAGTTCAGCCTTTTTAAAATCCGTGAATCCTTTAAATGCTCCCGAGTACATTCTACTACCTTTACGTAATTCCCGGTTCAATAGGAGAAGAGTTTAACATCACACACGGAAAAGGCAAGCATAACAATAACAGGAAATTACGTCATAGCCGATCAATGTCCGGCAGATTCCACAGCAGGTAAATGATGTGACCGATTAGTTGATATAGTCGTGAAGACATAATTTATGTCATGCTATATTGCGCTGGTACATTTAAGACGGGTGTCCTAGCAGGTGGTGAGATCGTTTGTCCATGCAAAATAAATGCGAAACAAACATTTATGAATCGGTAGACAGACATGTGTAAAAGCAACATCACGACTCGTATGTAAAACAGAGGATATAACAGGAAGTGTTGCGAAGATAGGAAATGAACGTGAGTGTCATCAGAGACAGAAGACCGGATGGTGAAAGAATTGTTAATGTCAGAGAAAACACTACGGCTGGACCGAGAACATATGTAAACTGTTTCCGGTTTACATCGGTTTGAGGCAAGGACCCTTTAGAGTTGGTCATGCAGATATAAATAATCAGCAGGAAGATCCACATGCCAGACAGTCTAGACAGAATAGCGGAGTGCAAGACAGAAATACAAGAATTGCCTGCGGAAGGAAAGAAATGTTCAAGATGCAAGAGAATGAAACTGGAGAAGAAAAGGTTTGTGTGGTATTGAAAGACTGCGTGAACAGGGATAAAACAAGATTGGACGAATGAAAGACGAAGAGAGAGAGAGAGAGACCGACGGAAACACAGCAGAGTTAAGGCAACACAGACAACTAAGGCGGGTAGTTGACTTCCACAAGTGTTTGGGGCATGACCCTCGTGGGCTTACGGTACATGTTAATGCAAAGATAAGAATGGCTTCAGTCCATTAGAGTCTACAGAATCGCATGTTCTTGCACACAGAATTGTTGTCAAGGAAATACGAAATCTTAAGAAAGAAGCAGCCATTGTCTTCGTCGAAAACCAGTGACATTCAGTAAAGACAATAATGTGTTGCGTTGATTAATACGAGAGAGAAAGAGAGAGATTTGAGAGGGGAGAGGGAGAGAGGGGAGAGGGAGAGGGAGAGAGGGGAGAGGGGAGAGGGGAGAGGGAGAGGGGAGGGAGGGGAGAGGGGAGAGGGAGAGGGGAGAGGGGAGAGGGGAGAGGGGAGAGGGGAGAGGGGAGAGGGGAGAGGGGAGAGGGGAGAGGGGAGAGGGAGAGGGGGAGAGGGGGAGAGGGGAGAGGGGAGAGGAGAGGGCAGAGGGCAGAGGGCAGAGGGCAGAGGGCAGAGGGCAGGGAGGGGAGAGGGGAGAGGGGAGAGGGGGGGGAGAGGGAAGGAGGGGAGAGGGAGAGGGGAGAGGGGAGGGGGGAGAGGGGAGAGGGGAGAGGGGAGAGGGGAGAGGGGAGAGGGAGAGGGAGAGGGGAGACGGGAGACGGGAGACGGGAGAGGGGAGATGGGAGAGGGGAGAGGGGAGAGGGGAGAGGGGAGAGGGGACAGGGGAGACGGGAGACGGGAGACGGGTGACGGGAGTGTGTATGTAGAGAGAGGGTTAGTGTTACAGACACACAAACAAACATAGACTGACAGACATAGACAGAAAGAGAGACATAGATAGAGAGAGAGACATGCGCACGCATGCAGGACACACACACACACACACACATACACACACACATACACACACACACAACACACACACACACACACACACACACACACACACCACGCACGCACGCACGCACGCACGCACGCACGCACGCACGCACGCACACACACAGAGAACAGAAAGAAATGATACAACAATATCGTCACTATACAACAGTGACTTAGGAAAAGGACACAATATATAGGTATACAAATTAATAAAGAACAGTGAGGTGAAAACGGATTGATGAAAGGAAATGTGCAATTTATATATGAATATTACATATACTATATCTGACAAAAATAATTACACGAATAATATTTTACATCATGTTCGTTAGCTGCAAGCTAGTTGTGCTGCATATGTGACGTCATTTCCGTTAACAACCTTCCTATTGTAACATATAACTAATTGGCAGAGGTAAGTGTACATGTTCGCAAAATATGGAAATTCCTCCAAGTTAGATTGTCTTGTAGTAGCAATGAAAGTGTCTTTCAAATATATCCTCTCAAATTATGTGTGTTTTGCAACAATACAACGAACAACCAATGCGTCACAATCATTGACGATAATGTACTTCCGATAATAAATTTAACTGTCGATATTTATCGTGGATAGTAGGCCTACAATGAACAATGGATAGTAATGAACGTTGGCAAACTGAACAGTGTTACTTGCATCACACAACACAATGTTGATAAACACATTGAAATCCACCGAAAAGTGGCTGACCATTGAATGTCACATCGACCTCCCTACATTTAATTACAAATATGTTTTATTAATTACTTATAACCACGACGTCATATCGAGACAAAAATAAGTCCGCGCACGTGGTTTTTCTAGTTTGTGCTCCGCCTATACCTACAACCAGTATAATGTCATGAGTATTCGTGTCACTCGCCAGACTTCGGTTTAATCCGACCAGTTCTCTGTGTTTAACGTCAACTGTCATCGCGTTCGTGAATGTTTATTTTAATTGGGCTACATAATAACCACCGACGTGGCAGCAAACTCAAAATAATTCATATAAACACGGTCATGTATCGGCTTGTTGCGTAGATAATACAACATTATTAATTTATATGCAAGACAAAAGTAGCAACTAAAGTATTTGTGCAAAATTAACAAGTTTTGATACAGTGCACCTCGAATGTATATATATATATATATATATATATATATATATATCTGTGTTTATAAGCTTAAAAAATAATCACTTCAGGAACGAACTCTTGGAAGATTTTTTCATTTACAGCATTTAACCACATACATAGAAACTATGAAAATATGAAATATGAAGATAATAATAATCAAGCTCAGAGGCGCAACAAACAAAATAAGTTGGCGTAACAATAAACGGGGACAGACAGAAGTCTTCATTTGAGCATGAAACCGCCGAAAATGGCGGAAAAGCAGTTTAAAAACAAATATGTTTTGATTTTTTTAAAAGAAAGTTGACAATAGTTTCAGAACATTTCATTGCAATAGGGAGTTGATGCCATATTGTTGGCGCAGCTACAGAGAAACTACATTTGCCAATATTTAGCTTAGTTGTAGGAGCAAAAAGTTGTTTGGAAACATATGATCTAAGCGTCCTAGAAGAAATGCAGCATCGGGCTTGATAATCAGAAACGGACGCGGAGGAAGATGAATCTGCATATGAAGACGTCCAACCAGGTGTACGGAGACTTCGAGTATGTCTCGCACAAGTACCGCAACATCAACCAGCCGATCTGCATGACCACCGTGCCGCCGGTCGTGGACGACGCCTATCGTCACTGGAAGCGGGAGTGGCTGCCCACCATCAACCACGACTACGGCCACTTCTACCGCGTGCTGGCCGAGCGCTGTCGCTCGCAGAAGATGAAGACGCCGGACGCATGGAGCTACAACATCCACAAAGGTAGGGCCTACGCACCACTGATCGGTTTGTCCATTACCTAGGTGGTTACCTATTTGTTTTTATCCAGTAGTATGTAGGTGTAATTTATGTCATATGCAAAGGCACGCTTATGTGAAACTAGTCGAAAAACAAGGAGAGGAAAACGTGTTAAAATGACTGAAAAAGTCGGCATAACACACACGCACGCACGCACGCACGCACAGCACACAACACACACACACACACACACACACAGACAGACAGACAGACAGACAGACAGACAGACAGACAGACAGACAGACACACACATACGTGCGCGGTTTCGAATCTTCTTACCGCAACCGTTTCGAATGAGGGACAAGTCCGTTCAGTCCGTGTCAGTCCACGCTCAGTTGCGTAGCCAGGGGGCCGGGGGGACGCCCCCCAATCCCGGAAAAATTATGATGATGGGAACGGAGGACCAATAACTGGCTGCCTGATTCATCGAGTCACTAAGTACAGTGTGTTTCAGGATGCCTTTGTAAGATTGTCCTTCCCAGTCCTACCCTTTCGCCAAAAATTGTCATCGTTCAAAAAGGATTAAGTTACGCAGTCTCTACTTCTGTCGCTGGCTGCAGCATAAGAGTTGACAGAGCAATGAACATGTCATTATTCTCAATGTGCATGATGGTTAATGGCTATTAAGGATTCAAAATAATGGTTACTAGATTACTGTCAAATTGCATTTTGTTGTTATTATTGTCTTGGCATCACTGTCTTCAGGGGTGAGTTGACCATGATTTCCTTTTCCATTGTCGTTTTACTTCCTCTCACTTTTCTCTTACTACGTTCTCTTTCAGCAGTCTCCAATTCTTCTATATATATATATATATATATATATATATATATATATATATATATATATATATATATATATATATATATATATATATATATATATATATATATATATATATCATTTACTCTATTTTTAATGTAATCCCCCATCGCAATTTCGGTCTTCCTCGCCTCCATTTCCCCATCCACTTTCTGGGCAACTGCTCTCTTTGCCAGCTTTTTATCTCCCATTTTCCCACATGACCAGCCCATGTATTCCTCACCAATTTTTTCTTAGAACTTTCCTTCATTCCAACCTCCACTCTCATTTCATCCGTTTTTCTTATCAGCTGTCGTAATTCTCACAATTATTCTTACAAGGTTGTTTTTCGTAAACCTGGACCTTCTCCTGTTCTTTTTCTGTTAGTGCCATCGTCTCTAGTCCATTCAAGTATGCCGGGGCAACCCCAAACTGAGCACATTTCCTTTGCCTTTACGTGATACGCGTCTACCTCCCATCACCCCTTCGACTTTCCTCTAAGCGTTTCCCCCGGCTGTAATCCTCATTGTAACCAAAGCAGTTAATCTAATAGATTTTGCACTGGGAAACTGCCACTTCCTATCGTGAATTTATGTACGTTACGTATGTTACGTATGTTACGTATGTTACGTATGTTACGTATGTTACGTATGTTACGTATGTACGCAACGTTACATGTTGTGAAGTTGCTGGTTGAACGCCAACGCCACATGATATATGTTAAAGTAGGGATGTTTCATTATTGTTTCAACAGAGTACGTAATTACATGTTGGTATTTGTCATGGTCTTTGTCAGTAAGTTTGGGAGAATAGCATGAATTACCATCAATATTGACAGTTCACTGACCAATGTAGTTGCCAGCAGTTCAGTAAAACTATTCACAGAGGCAAGTAAATATATAAATATATATATATATAATATATATATATATATATATATATATATATATATATATATATATATATATATATATATATAGCTGTTTCAAATACTTTATATCTAAGTTATCATAAAGTTATATATATATATATATATATATATATATATATATATATATATATATATATATATAACTTGTCAAGCGCAACCATGGCTAATGTAAATGCGTTATCAGAAATGGTAGACATAGATTTTATATGACGTTGATGTCAACAGTATTATTACGGATAGTAGTGTGTTTTAAAATATTGTACAATTGCTATATTAATGTGCGAAAATAAATAGTATATTATTACAATTCTATTATGCTGATGATCTGCAGTTGTACTCTCACTCTGGTTTCGCTGTAACAGCGTTGAAATCTACTCTGCGACGTATTGAGGAAAGTCTAGATATTGTCAATGAGTGGATGATGTCAAACTATATGCGCATATATATATATATATATATATATATATATATATATATATATATATATATATATATATATATAAATATATATATATATATATATATATAGTTGCCTCTGTTCGGGTGACCTCCACCAATGCAAATTCCTGGCTAAGCCACTGTCCACGTTGCTCCAATTTAGTAAATTGTATGAACGAGTATCTACCTGGACAATTGATTTGGGTACGAAAACATTTGCGCAGTAAGGACACTGTTACACATTCGTGGATATGGGCCTACGTAACACCGACTATGTGGCACACGTCGCCGAATTCTGCATGTGATCACACTTGAAGTATTGTTATCCTTCGGAAGACACTTGTGTACTGTTATTTCGTGTTGTTGTGCACGCAGGAAGTTACTCCGACATCAAATGCAAGAACCCGGAGTGTCTGAAGGACACGTGCACGACAAGCTGTTGGTCGAACGGGAACGTTCGTGATTACAAACGTCTCGACCATAACAGATTAAAAATGACTGATGTAGGTACCAGTGCGTAGACAGGGCTGTCTCTTTATCTATACCTGTCTCTGTCGCTATCCTTGCGTCATACACATGTCTCCGACTCGCTTCATTCCAAGCTCTCCCTCTCCCTCTCCCTCTCCCTCTCCCTCTCCCTCTCCCTCTCCCTCTCCCTCTCCCTCTCCCTCTCCCTCTCCCTCTCCCTCTCCTCCCCTCGCTCTCGCTCTCGCTCTCGCTCTCCTCTCGCTCTCGCTCTCGCTCTCGCTCTCGCTCTCGCTCTCGCTCTCTTTCGCTCTCTAGGCATACCTGCCTGCCCGTCCGTCCGTGTGTCTGTCTCACCTACTCACTCACCCATTCACCACTCACTCACCCAGTAACACACCCTCATTCACCCACTTACCCACTCACCCACTCAACGACTCACCCACTCACCCACTCACCCACTCACCCACCCACCCAACCACTCACTCACTCACTCACTCACAACCGATCGATCGATCAATCGATCAATCGATCAATCGATCAATCAATCAATCAATTCAACCAACCAACCAATCAATCAATCAATCAATCAATCAATCATCAACCCCCTCTCTTATCCACTAACTCACCCTCCATCTTCTCATCTGCCTTGAGGCGCACGAATACAGGCGCACATGCGCGCGCGTCTATGTTCTGTGTGCAACTATATATATATATATATATATATATATATATATATATATATATATATATATATATATATATGCTGTTGTGGCAAGATACGTTTCATTCCTTTGAGTGTATGGAAACACATTCAATTTATCAATTCGCTGGCAATTCAAACTATTCTCCCAAACTTACTGACAAAGACCATGACAAATACCAACATGTATATATATATATATATATATATATATATATATATATATATATATATATATATATATATATATATATATATACATAACATAACATATATACATAATTATATATATATATATTGTGTGTGTGTATGTTTGTGAGTGTATATATGTCATATCACAATTCGATAGATGTCGTGTACCATATTCGACATATCACCGAACAATTAACTGTTACTGTTGCGTTGGACTACCATCGAAATGTCTCCGTTGTGTGACTTTCATATGTCACTCCGTATCCGTCATTGGAGCATGACAATGACTGAACACAACCACAATGACTAATCTATACATGAACACATGCGCACCAGTTAATAATACAAATATAACACCACGACAGATCCAGGACGTGAGCGTCAGTCTCGTCGACAAGTACGGACGAGCCACGTCGATCTCGGCTGGAGACGACGGCTATCACAACATCGTGCACCCGTGTACAGAGCGCACTCTCACCGCCGGCGACATCAACAGGTAGCGCGAGTCTCTAAGTCTCGGTCTTGGTGTCGGCCAGCTCAAGGATATATATATATATATATATATATATATATATATATAAAATATATATATATATATATATATATATATATATATATATACCACTACACCAGGTGTGGCACAGGGCTAGAGCAGGAGGTTCTCGACTGAGAGAATCGGTGTTCAAATCGCCATTTCGAACCCTGATACGTTCTCTCTACGTTGCTCCAATTTTCTTCGCTCACACTGCTGTACTTCGAGAAGACATTTTTACTTCTGCATTAACAAGACTATGTCCCATCGATATATCATAGTGTGTTAAGCCTCAGGTATAAATTCAGTACTTATCATAATGTTTATACATTTTGTACAATTAATGCAATTTGTGCCCGATTGATTTTGCATCCGGTCAGCTATTATTCATAATTGTTTATTATTTTTATCACCTTGATTTGTATAATTGTTTTAATATTATACATTTCCGTGTATGTGTGTACGTGGGAATATCTTAAAATAAAAATGTTCAATAATTCGTTAGAATAAATGTTAATAACAATATTAAGGAGGAATGAACAGGGCACATTTTGATGTTTGCAGAGTCAACGTCTGCATAAGCAACCATGATGGCACCCGCTTCCGACTGAGCGCTGTTCCTCGCTTCTTCCACTTCGCATCCCACCCCAATCAGTCGAAAGCGCGCATGCGCTCCACCTACCCTGGTGTCATGCAAGACTCGGAATTGTTTTAATGAAGCGGCCATCTTGGATGAACCGAACGCCGTGGCCAGGATTCTGACGTCAACACCATGCTTGTACATAGAGGTTGAAACCGTGGTCGGGTTATTAATTTACCAGAATCGCCTCGAATGAGTAGAAACATTAACTGATATTGCTGTTGGTGATATGTTCGCGGCATGCCATCAGTGTTGATAGTTTGTCGTCTGTTTTATCGTCAACGTCGGCATGAGTTTACAACATAAAATGATATATATACACAACAACGGAGATACAAAATACCATACTTGTGTATGTTTATTTGTATGTATGCCTGATGATTTATTTTATGCATTGAGTCATTTTAATTAGTTTTCCTTTGCATGTTTCTCGAATCCCATAAAGCGTGCCTTTCATATATTCTCGTCTCTCTCTCTCTCTCTCTCTCTCTCTCTCTCTCTCTCTCTCTCTCTCTCTCTCTCTCTCTCTCTCTCTCTCTCTCTCTCCTCTCTCTCTCTCTCTCTCTCTCCCTCCCCTCCCCCTCCCTCCCTCTCCTCCCTCTCCTCCTCTCTCTCTCTCCTCCCTCCCTCCCTCCCTCCCTCCCTCCCTCCTCCCTCCCTCCCTCCCTCCCTCCCTCCCTCCCTCCCTCCCTCCCTCCCTCCCTCCCTCCCTCCCTTCCCTCCCTCCCTCCCTCCCTCCCTCCCTCCCTCCCTCCCTCCCTCCCTCCCTCCCTCCTCTCCTCTCTCTCTCTGCTGTCCATCGCGTCCGGCGATGGCATCAGTGTAGGGCCTCACCACAGAAGACAATAGGGGCAGAAGCATTAGCCTTGCATTGTGTGGATACTGTAATACCATGTTGTGACCGTACACGCTTCCAGAGTCCTCCAAAGGCTCCAGAGGCAGCTTGAATACGGTAGTGGCGAGCCATATATTTCAACATGTGGATCAATTGAGGTTTGTCCGGGTGGTGATTGGTAGAGCGTCACAGTTTTCTTTGTATTGATTGTAAGTTCAAACAGGGTTGTAGGTTGTTCAAACTGTTTGCATATCTCTCTGGTGTCTTCTAGTGTATGTTCAACGATAGCAGCATCATCTGCAAATAGTAGTTCACGAATGCAGAGTTCATGAGTTTTTGTGTTTGCCTTCAGTCTAACCAACTCGAATCATTTTCCATGAGATCTAGTACGGATGAAAACTCCTGCACTAAGGTTTTCGGACACTGTAGACAGTAGTGCTGCCAGAAAGAGAGTGAACGCTACAGTTTCTGCTCCGGAAATCCCATGAATTGGTAGAAGATCATCTGCTATGCCGCTGTGTGCTGTTGCAGTGGTACCGATGTCGATAACTGCTCGTTCCTACACTGGTGATGACATGATCATTGGAGCAGAGTTCCTACCTCTACACGTAATACGGTAGAAGTGCACAAGGAGCACAAACACGTCAGTGTCATCGCACACAACACAAACACACTTGCCTGAGAGTGAATACGAGATGGCATGCTGTGTTATGATGATATCGGCCTCCTCGTGTGTGGAACAGAGACCATGCCGGTCAATCCGTACACCCACCATCAATTATCTCCACTGGCACGTCGCTGACATCAGCAATCGTGAGAGTATGCTTCTGTGTTGCATTCGTATAGTAGTCGGTGTTGAGCAGGCCTTCTACGAGCATGGCATTCAGTTGCATCTTGTTCTTCGTGTTGGTGAGAATTAATGGTTTGGCTGGAACAGGCATCTGCGGTGTCCGCTTGTGCACACGGCTAGATCCAGCTGTCTGTATCATCGTGAAATGATTGGTGCTGTTGGGGAAGTAAAACACGAGAGTGACATTTGTCTTTTGAAGAACTTGATGGACAAACAACAAAAAGGCGTGGAGCATACACGTGGAGCTTGTCAAGCGGCCAAGTGAGGACCCAGAGGAGCGCTGATATATCATAGATAACGGTCTCCGGGATGGGGCAGTTACGCTTCGATATAACCACTTGAAGTTTCAGTTTCAAGGTCGATTTTTACTTTGTGATTTTCATTTCACCGCCTGGATTTGAACATTGATGGTGGATATGCAGCTAACTCGTGTAACAACACATCGTCAAAAGTACTACACGTCAAGTCAGTTCCGGGTTAAATTTATGAAAAGGGCTGGCCCTCAAAAAACCCAAAGGACTTCCTTTTTTTTCTCCCCAAGGCCTTTTTGAAATTATCTCCAACTGCACTCAGGACTCTTTCTCGCACTATGTCACCATGTTTGTCATTCCTCTTCTGACAAATATCAAGTATGAATTGTTTATATTCATGTCCATCTGCTGTCACATCGCTTTCTATTAAGAATGCTCATTTACGTCGAAACTTTGGTGTGTTTGGATCATGCCATGACCCAAGAACACATGCAGAGACATCTGAACATTATTCAGTAACTTGTTCTATTATTTGTAATAGATGCATCTTAATGTAGTGTCGTTATACACAAAACAGTTGATCAAATCTTTCTGACGGCACCCAGGGTTTCAAAAAGGTAAATGCCCAACATTTTGCCTGGACTAGCTTGATAGCCCGCTGGTGATCCATCCCATCCCCCACCCCGAGCCTATGCGTCCGGTCAGCTGTTGTGGCATGGGAACTGTGACTAATCTGTAATTCGTTGCCACCTAAGTCTGTATCTCGTTATAGCATTTGTGTAAGCAACCCTTTAGACACATGTTAAACTATAACGTTACCTGTTGGTTTTAAAAGTAGTAGTGTCTAGGTAAAGATGAAACAGTGAACAGTTTCGAAAACTGGAAACATAACATTTGTTATACCTTGTC
Organism: Ridgeia piscesae; assembly: GCA_025642075.2. Classification (NCBI taxonomy): domain Eukaryota; kingdom Metazoa; phylum Annelida; class Polychaeta; order Sabellida; family Siboglinidae; genus Ridgeia; species Ridgeia piscesae. The sequence goes on along the minus strand of JAODUO010000301.1, from coordinate 427,284 downwards.
ATTCGACCCGATTTTTCCCGCGTATATCGTTGGTGGAGTGTCCTGGGACAAAAAGACCAAGTTTGCCCCCCCCCCCTCCTGCGTGGATTCACCAATAAGGGCGCAGACGTACCAGTGGACAGTCGTCGCACCGCAGTATAAAAGGTGAATATTTTGAAGTTGGTGTTAGGTCAAATTGCGAACTATTGTCTCGTACTGTCATGAAATACCAACACCCGGAATTCCACGTCCGTCAAAACAGTATGACAAGATATCGGTCTTCACTACAGCTTTCATTCAACATATGGTCATTTCCTCGTTTTCGCAGGCATCTGCATTGATCCAGATGAAAAACCGGAAGATCTGTATCAACGTCTAGCCGCTTTTATGGATGACAATCTCCTTACAGTTAGGTCTTAGGTGATTACCTCCAAACAGCCCAAACTTGGACTAACGCAGGAGTTGTTCTTCTCTAGAATTTGTGAGTCCACTACAGGTTACACATTTACCCCCTTTGTGGGATCTTTTACTTCCCCTGGCATAGACACCAGACAGAAGGGACCACCGGCTTTTAGTGTCTCTTCCGAAAGACACAGGCAAATGTGGGGTGAAGAAATTGCCTAAGTTTCGAAACGGCGGTAGGTGGGATTGAACCACCGTCCCCTCGATTGACAGTCCGGCGCTCTACCGCGCGACCACCGCTCCCTCAGTTAATGGTAATCCCATCACGCGAACAGCTCAATGAAGACGAGGACCTATCAGCAACTATAGAAGATGTCATAGTACTGACCTGGTTGCGCTTACTCGAACCGGAATTGCCAAGACTTGTAAAACAGCGGCACGGCACAGAATTACGATTCCACAAACTCGCCTCCATAAAACCTGAGAAATCGCAAGCTCTACCATCCTTGCTCGATGAAGTTCGTGCGGTTGGATATGCCAAAGTAATGCCGAGTGCTTGTAAATACCTACGAGAACAGGACAACTAGCACCTGACTGGAGCGCGCCTCATCGGTAAAATCACTGATGATTTGGAGGAAGAATTCGAAAATTGTAACACCAATGATATATAGAAGGATGAGGGCGACCAAATTACTGCCATTCCTTCTCACACGTTGCGCATCCAGGTACGCCAATTGCCATACATGGACATGTTTCGCAGCCATCATGCTGTTAGAATCACGATAGACAGCGGCTCCACGGGTAACATGATGCGACAACCAATAGCCAGTTGGCGTGCAGTCCGCTCACCAAGCTGATGGGTCATCTCCCCTTAATGTGGTGGGTGAGAAGCGTGGGGTGTACACTCGCGATTGAAAACAATTGAAGTTTGAATGCCTGGTAGTCGAGAACCTGGATGTTGGCATCTTGGGAGGCCCACTATTCAAAGGGAAGAACGACCTGACCATCCGTCCTGCGAAACGTCAGATCCTTCTCGGTGATGGCACTGTTTATCTGTACGGGTCAGATAGCAACCTTTCAAGCCATTCCACCATTCGACGTGTTTGTTGAGGGATCCTGCTGAGAGAACGACGATCTGGCCAGGTGAATATGTCGAAGTGTCCATTCCCACTGATATGTAATCGCTCGACGAATCTTTCGCATTGGAAGCACGTGTCGATGCTCCCAACGTACAACAGGGTAAGTCATCGTGGATTTGGCCACCCCTGGTATCATCTCCAAAACTGACAAATACCCAGAGGGTAGTGAAGAAGTACGAACAGTTCTGTCAAGTACGTACCGATACCGTTGCTTCACTGACATGTAACACATCGGATAACGTTCCAAAGGTACAATGGTGCCGCGGGGCCTTTACAAGTTGTAAATATGGGTCCTGTCCATCCTCATCAACGCAAAGTTCGTGTTTCACAACATTCACGGGACAAGCTCGGCGAACTCCAGCAGACGTCCAGTGTCGGCGTCACGATTGAATGGTTGAATGCTTCCTTCCTGGTCAAGAAAAGCGCTGGATGTTTCAGATTAGTCACTGCCTTCGCTGACGTGGGCAGATACAGCAAGCCACAACCTCCCCCCTTCCCGATGTAGATTGCACGCATCGTTACATTGCTGTCACGGAACTGACAAACGCCTTTTACCAGATTCCTTTGTCTCGTCAATCCATGAAATAATGTGAGGTCGCGACGCCATTTCGTGGCGTGAAGTGGAGTCTGTGTATATGTTAGGTCTGCTATGGGGATGCCGGGATCAGAAACCGCCTTTGAAGAACTAATGAGTAGCATCCTCGGCGATCTGCTTGAAGAAGGCGTTGTTGTAAAAATACAAACGATTTATACTGCGGAGATAACACACCTTCTGAGCTACTTCACAATTTGAAGAGTGTTGGTAAATGTGCTTTGAACTTGTCGGCATCGAAGTCCTGTCCTAGAACTGCCACGATACTGGGTTGGACATGGTATCTGGGCACGATTTCAACTAGTCCTCACCGCATCTGTACACTCGCAAAAAATTTCCGGCCGACCAAGGTACCCGGAATGCGGTCCTCTCTTGGCTTATACAAGGTGTTATCATGAGTCATCCCTAGATGTTCCCACATCTTGTCAAGTCTCGAAGGTGTCGCCGGTCGCGAATCTCAAGAGAACACTGAATAGTCAGACGAACTACATGAAGCATTTCAACAAGGCCAGAACCAATTTTCATATAATTGCATTCTGGTCTTCCCATGACCTAACGATCAGTTATGGATTGTCACTGATGGTGCGGTGGCGTCTCATGGCATTGGAGCTACTCTGTACGTGACACGTGGAGGAAAGCCACTCCTCGCAGGGTTTTTTAGTGCGAAACTTGGTGGACGTCAGGTCACATGGGTACAACGCGAGATAGAGGCTCTATCTGTTGCTGTTGCAACGAGGCATTTCAGGCCGTGTGCACCAGCGTTTGAGAAGCGTTGTCGTGGATAATTATCAGCCTGTTTACGTGTATCTAAATACCTAACTTGCGTCAGCCGGTATCATGCATCGATGAGACATCTAGCAGGCTCAGCCAATGTTCCGTCTGATTTCGCAAGCCATAATGCAGCAATGTGTGACGATCCCGTATGCCAGATATATTCGTTTACGAGACAACTGTAAGCGTGCGTAGTCCAACGATTGTTCACTCGAGATGTCATCAATGTTGACGCCAAATTCCTTTTCACCAGCAGAGCTGCGTTGTTACCAATCCAAAGCAAATGCCAAGATTTGAGATTTATTCACTCTCACTTGGTACAAGGACTAGACTGTTCTAGAAAGTAACCAACATCAGAGACGTAAAGCGCTATATCAACGTCGTCACTGTTTCCAGGGACGGTCTATTGGTAGTAAGGCGAGATTGGCGAATGGCTTGTTGACGGATTAACATATATAGCTTGATCATCCTATGTCACATCCACTCAAACTTGTTACGCGTCACTTCTTCCATATACTCCAACATTGGACAAGGCCATTGATGGAAGTGATTTCGAAATGTCACCAGTGTGCGTCTCTACGGAATGCCTTACACCTTGTCTTTGAACAGTCAACATATGATCTTCCCGATGCAGTTGCAATGACATACGCAGTAGACGCCTTTAAGCGGGCCTACTTGTCGTCAGGGAGTGTGCAACGTCTTATACAAAAACGGTTCTGGTTGAAGACGGACGCTGCCATTCCACGCGGAGTGCATTGAAACGCTTGCGTGTAGAGGCGGTACCAAGGATCTTATAGCTACACAAAGATACATTGTAGCGCTGACATTTTGCCGGCGTTATAAACATTCCGGTTGATGTTTCTGCGCATCCGCAATATATGTAAAAACACATTTTGACGCATGTTTTGATACATGCGCAAATCACGTGAAGGTAGTGCGCTATAATCCGTGACAGTGTTTAAAACAAACGTAATATTTTAATGTATTTAACGACATTTTAAGCAACTCTTCACAGTAATCGTGACAGGAGATTTAACGAACAACCCGTGGCATTTATACCAAAAATGCTTTGTCGTTCGCTGCACATTGATGATTTTACATTTATCGCGCATGCGCAGAAACGTCAATCGGAAAGTTTATGACGACCGGACAAATGCAACTCCTTGCGATTACCCTGTGACGCCACATCCACTAGCGCCATCATCTATATTTAACTGTTACCGACGATGGCGTCTGCTCGACGTTGGAAGTCGAATGGCCAGTTTTGTGCTGCGCCCAACTGCAACAATTGGTGGGAACATTAGCGGATGTTGATTGTTGAAATTGCATGGTGGTGCATAAAAGTTGAAAAACAAGAGGAAATATTAATTGATAAGTATTATTCTTATGTGAAGATTATTAATAAAGTAGTACTAGACATATATTTGGGTAATAGTTTAGTTAAAAGTTTGTCAGTTAACAGTATTTTTGAGCTGACTAGTACAGTGGGTGATAATAGGGTAATATAGCCTTCGATAAGTTATTCGTAAGGTAATACTTTGATCAGGTAGCATTGTTATTAAAAAATAAGCAAGCTTTTTAGTAGAACACCCTAGTTTGTTTAAGTAGGTACGGTCCAACGTATCCGCAAGGGAACGGTACCAGTAAAGACTAAAATTGCCAGTTGTTTATAACATAAAGTGAGCTGCAGTTACTGTCCACATTAAACAGTCTTTCTAAAGACTAAGTTGGTATACCGACTGAGTTAATTTTGAATACCTGGCCCCTTGCCAGCAGCAAGTGAAGGCAGGGAGGCACTTGGTGTGTGACCATTTCCACAGCTTTGTAGATTTTGCTTAATCTGGATGCGTGAAGTCATGGGCTGAGACAAAGGGGGAAGATTTTACTTTCCAGTGCATCCGGTGTTGGAAAGTGGAATGTCTTACAGTAGAGTTAGCTATGCTAATCGGTATTGTGAAGGGGATGGAGATGAGAATGACCAGAGACGGATGGAATAGAGCTACGACAGGGAGAGAGGTGGGCAGGAGCAATGCAGTGAAAAGAAGGATGAGGACAGAAGATTGAGAGGAGGGAGGGCGAGTGCAAGGAAATCAAAAGGAGAAAGAACAACGGAAAACATGACATGCAGGAAGGTGACAGGGAAGAAAGTGACAGTAGAGAAGGAGTGTGGGGGACAATGGGACAGGAGAGGAGAGAAGTTCATGTGATAGGAGGAAAGTGAAGGTAAGAAAGGAAGTGAGAGTAGATGTGTCGAAACGGAAGTCAATAACAGGGATGATGACAGAAGAAAAGAGGCCGGAAAGAAAGGAACAACAGAGAAGGCGGCAGGGAGAAAAGTCAACGACCATGTACATGCAACACAGAGGAGCTACTCTGAGGCAGTGATTGAGGGGGCATTGACAAGAGAAAGGATACTTATGGGCGACTCCATTTTGCGAAAGACAGACAAGACATCAAGCAAGGGAGAATATGTTGTTTGTTTTCCGGGGGCTAGGATAGAGCATGTGACTAAAAGGGTATAGAACACATTAGGGCATGACTAGGGAGGATCTATATTACTACATATAGGGACGAACAATGCAGACAGGGAGGGGACTGCTAGAATAGTGCAGAGATACAGACACTTGGTAGGGAAACTGAAGAAAACAAGAGTTGTACTGATTATTCTCTCAGAAATCTTGCCAGTAATGGGGGGAAGGGGAGCAACATATATAAACTGCAAGAGGATGGTAATCAACGCTCTAGTAGAGCAAATGTGTGAAGAAGAAGGAGTTGGATTCGTAGATTTGTGGGGATACTTTGTTGGGAAAGAAGACATGTACGTGAGAGATGGTCTTCATCTAAGCGGAAAGGGCGCAGCAGTATTCTCTGAGAACCTGCTTCGATTTATGGACAGTGGAACAGGTTGCAACTATTTAAACTAGATTCGCAGGTGGATTCACAGAGAAGCCAAATACTGAAGGCACAGATAAGGACAGCAAAAATAAATCAGAACAGTCTGGAAAACTCTGTAAAATGTTGTTATAAATGTGTTTATTTAAATGCAAAAAGCATAGTAAACAAAAGAAATGAACTAAGAATTGTGATAGAAGATATTGACCCTCACGTAATAGGTATAACAGAATCTTGGGCCACCACCGACATATCAGATTCCGAATTAAGAATGACAGGATATGTCATGTTTAGGAAAGATAGAATAGGAAGAAGGGAGGTGGCGTTATTTTATATATTAACGAATCCATCCAGGCTTACGAAATAAAATTGGAAAAAGAAGCGAGAACGAGTTGGACATAGTTTTGAGCTCACAGAAGGAATTTGTTGATAATGTCAAGATATGTGAGCCACTGGGGTGTAGTGATCACAACCAGATATATTGCATCACCAAAGTAAAAGGAGAACATAATCGAAAAATACGGTACAGGACAAATTTTCACAAAGGAAGATATAAGGACATCAGAAAATATTTAGCAAAGATAGACTGGAAAAACACACTGGAGAATAAGACAACAACAGAATGCTGCGATATCTGAAAGAGTGAAATTTACTGCATTGTTGCCAAATATGTCCCCTTGAAAAAAAACAGGGGAAACGGTAAAAAAGGAAACACTTATCGAAAGAACCCATTAGAAGATCAAGTACAAGCAAATGAGTTGGAAGACATATAGACATACTGGAAGTGAATAAGACTATGCCATTTATAAAGAAGCATTTAACCAAGCTACAGCTGAAATTAGAAATTCAAAGAAGCTATGGACAAAAAATTACTTTTAATATGAAACATGACAGCAAGAGTTGTTATGCGTATGTTCGAAGTAAATAGAACATTAAGGGTAAGGTCGGTCCTCTAGAAGGTAGTGATGGAAAAATAATAACAGAGAGATTCTTAAAGGCAGAAAACCTAAATAAGTAGTTTAGTTCGGTGTTTACTTGGGAAGATATTAGTGCATTACCAGTACCAGAGACTAAATTCGAAGGGAGAGTCAGACTATTTAGGACAACTAATTGTAATCCTAAAAATGGTAGCTAAGCAAATAAGGGATATGAAGGATAACAAATCACCTTGAGTGGATGGGATTCCTCACAAATGACTACTGGAAATTGTAGAACAAATTAGCATACCGCTTGCAACAGTGTTCAATTTGTCATTAGAGGAGGGAGTAGTTCCATTAGAATAGAAAGAAACAAACATCATACCATTATTTTAAAAAAAGGATCACAAAACAAGTCGGAGAACAATAGACCAGTTAGTTTAACATCGGTGATTTGCAAACTATTAGAAAGACTAATTAAAGATCACTTGGTTGATTTTCTTGTTACAAATAACTTGATAAACCCATCTAAACATGGGTTTCTAAAAGCGAGGTCATGTTTAACAAATATGTTATGTTTTTTGGAAGTGTGTAGATGAGGGATCACCAGTAGATATAATATACTTAGATTTAAAAAAAGTCTGACAAAGTGCCACATCAAAGATTACTACATAAACTAAAGGCCCATGGCATAGGAAATGGTATGATTAACTGGATAGAAAAATGGCTTATTGATAGAAGACAAAGAGTAGTAGTTGATGGGGAGGTTTCAAACTGGAAATCGGTTTTCAGTGGAGTACCGCAGGGATCAGTACTGGGACCTATTTTATTCTTAATATATGTCAATGATTTGGATGATGGTATAACAAGCAAGGTGTTGAAGTTTGCGGACGACACAAAAGTGTTTATTGGGAAGTGATGCCTCCACACAGGACATGGGAATGAAGAAGCACAATATACAATGAGTGAAACTGTACTAAACACTACTGCAAAGGAAATGGACTTAGGGTTAACTATTAGTGCTGATATGAACGTATCAGAGCAGTGTGGAATTGCAGCTGCGAAGGGAAACCAAATTCTTGGATTAATTAGGCGAAATATAGTGTACAAAGAAAAAAGAACTAATAATACCGCTGTATAAAACAATAGTTAGGCCTCACTTAGAATATTGTATACAAGCATGGAGGCCATATCGCAAGAAGGATATTGATATACTAGAAAGAGTACAAAGGAGAGCAACAATAATTATACAAAAACTCAGGAAAATTAGTTATGAAATGCGTCTAAAAGAATGTGGATTAACAACACTAGAAACCAGGAGACTGAGAGGAGATCAGATAGAAGTGTTTACAATATTGAATGGGTATGAAAATATTGACAGAAATATGTTTTTCTCGGGTAAGGAAGAGAGAAGGACTAGAGGACATGGAATTACATTAGCAATGAAGCAGTGTAGACTAGATAAATTAGAAAATTGTAATTTTCACAAAGAACAGTAAATGAATGGAACACATTAATAGCTGATTGTGTAGTTGATTCTCTAGGTGGCAATCTTGTTAAATCTTGTGAAACAACAGTCGCAGGATATGTGCAGAAATTGTTTTCCACCGCTTTCCGGTTGAAAAGAGAAGGTAAATATTGGATCTTTTAAAGAAATGTATATGTAAAAGTAAAGTAATTGACAGTTTACCGTGTGAAAACATGAGAACAATTGCCAAATGTAGTCAATCATATGAAACGCCAGTCGAATACGCTCGCGAGTCGAACACTTAAAGCTGCTCCCTCCACTCATTCGCGTAAAAATTGTTTGCTCCTAGCGATTTTTAGTAATTTCACAAACAGCGGAGGTATCAAATACTCCCTAATGATAGCTTAGTTGGTTTATGCAGACATTTTACTTCTTTTTTCTGAAATTAATAAAATAAATAGGAACTATTTCTATTTTCGTTTCGATAGAACCCGGTCGAAACTCTGTACGAAACCTAACTATGGAAATGGAGATTTGAGCGGAATACGCTTTAGTCTTCACGCGAACGAGACTTGGAGTGCGAGATTGACCTTCATCCTATCGAGTTGTTTACGTTTAGGAACAGCGAGTTTAGGCACAAACATGATTTTTATATGCCACCAACACGGCAAATTAAGCAGACAAAGACAGCATCGACGCATGATTGGGAAAGAATATGGAACTAAGCAGTGAATAGCATGACTTCGGAACAGTGACAGTCAGTGCCCTGGCTTTGCAAGCTACGGACATCGTGCTCGTGGGCCGGCGAACTGTCACTGACTACACAGTCAACATGCAGCGTTCGCACAGATGTTCTTCCAGATAGGTTAGTAATTATGAATTGCTCAGCTATAATCACGTATATATATTTAGGCGTATGAGTATACGTCATTGATATTCCTGTTGTTTTTATTAAATTTATGTTATTGTTTACCTTCAACCTTAGCGCTTATTCAGCCAATGCCATGGTACGACAAAATACCAAGTCCAAGGTATGGCTATGCTACGAGTATGACTACGCCAGGCATAGACTATGGCCTATACTTAGATGACTACGACATGTCAATGATTGATTATAATACTGTAACTATGTAATGTTTATGTCACATATGATATGTAGCAGGTTAATATTCTAAGGCTAAGATTATGTATATAATGTAAATGCATTATAAGTGATCCGTAACAGTTGTACTCAGGCCTTCGTTATACTTATTCATAATGACAATATTCTAATATTATAGTTATAATAATAATTTAATATATTAACCAATATGATAATGTGATCGTTCATAACATTGCAATGTTTTCAAGTACATTAAAATTCAAATGTGTCACATTTTCAGAACTTGAGGTATCATCATCATAGGGCATGCGGAAAAGCCCATCACCTCAGGTAAATGAGTGTTGTAATATACATTAATTTACTCTCACCAATCTTTTATAAAAAAATTGTACAGATGTATGTCATTTGTGAATCAAAGGGGCCCTGTGGATGTGCCTCCTACATTGTAGGAATTTGGTATGCCTGCAAACTTTTTATAATAGGTCAATGCTAATATGCCTCAATATTGTTTGAAATATGACCCAGTTTAAGTAATAATAATAAGTTGTGGCATTTTCCGATATCACCACTCCAGATGAGACAGTGGAAGCTGAAGCTATGCGGTATCAATAAAAATGTAGACTACACAATTTGGTTCAAAGGCCAGTAGAGGTTTTTGTGCCCTCAAGACGATTTCTGAATCTTACCCTCTATGTGATATTTTATTTGTCTGTATTAATGGGTGGGCGTACTTGTTAAATTGTATATAAGTAAAGACATCATAAAGTAAAAACTTTTTACCAAAACTATTTCATGAAATTGACTAAAAAATAATGGCAAGCACAATATAAGTATAACTACAGGTACAATCACTGCACTTGATATAATGTATTTATTTCATCAGATAACAAGCAAAGCAGCAATAAAAAAATTGAAAACATGTTAGGTAAATGTAAAAAAGAGTTACTTTTATAAATATTCGTATCAGCATCCAGCAGAGATGGAGTAATCGTACTCGTGTACTCATACTCGAGTACGAGTACTTTTTGAGTACATTGTACTCACGATTACTTCTCACGATTATTTTTTTTTTCATATGAACAGTTGCAAACAAATATATTAGACAGATAAAATGGCAATATTAGAAGTAATAATAATCGAGGTATTCAAAATATTCAGTGAGATTTCCCTAGTTAATACCTTCTCTTCCCAGAGAAGCCACATCACATACAAGTTATATTGTGACAGTCCCTGAGAAGCACTGCAGGAGAAGAGGAGATAAGCATCCCCTAACATCTTGCTTTGTAATTTTAGTAGCCAGGCCACAGCCCCACCTGCCTTGTTTGCTCTGTCAGTATGGTGTGAATGACTGGTCATATTTCCAACATCCAGAATCCTGACTGGGTCTGGGCAGTTAGCTGCTAAATCCCTGTCTATTATGTTCAATTAAGTGCAAACTGTAAACGTGTCTAAATCCACAACTATTGTGTGTTTGTCCCATCCAGACATGGGGGTCAAATACTTTGAAATGTATTTAAATACAAATATTCTTGAGGGATTAAAATGCAATTACAAATACTTTTTAAATAAAAATGCATTTAAATATGAATACATTGAAAAGTATTTCAAATACTTTTTTTTTAAATACTTTTCATTTTGTATTACTATGTAGGTAAAAGAAAAGCAACACATATATTGAGACATCTAGTTTATAGGCATAATTAGTGTTTTGCTCATATGATGACAGGCAGACCAGTGATAGGGAGTATTGTTATTGCTAACTGCATCACAATGACAACTGACTGAAAGAGGTAAAGGCCAAAATATATTGTTCGAATGTTAGGCCAGGAGGTCCATAATAAAATGCCTATGTTGCCCTCAGAAGAGACACTGCTAACCATTGTTAGGATGTTGTGAGGAAGGCTCAACTTCAAAGTGACCCAGGAAACCAGAATAGCCTGATGCCTGACTAAAGAACAAAAAGGGATATTGACCTATGGTCACCGTTAGGTTCTAATCCATCCTCTGGCTCTGAGCAAACAAAAGTTGTGGTCACTGCAGGGCCAGGGGGAAGCCTGTTGTTAAGTGTCTTCATCAGTAATTAGCACTGTTGGGTGGGTGAAGTTGCAGTGCATTAAGGAAATCAGTTTGGCAGGCATTACATGTGACAGTGAAAATGAAATGTTGATACTGACAATGTATTTGAAAAAATATTTGAAAAAGTCAAATACTTTAGGAAAGTATTTAAATACAAATACTTTTAATTCCTAAACATCAATACAAATACTTTAAAAGTATTTAAATACTTTCAAACACAAATGTATTTGACTCCCATCTGATATACTACGTATTTGAATTGGATACTCTTGAATATCCCCCCTTGGTTTTGAAGTGTTGTTATTGTAATGTATTTGATCATGTGTATTTGAAATTCTTAAATGCCTCCTATTTGTATTTGATTCAGAAACCATAAATTAAATTATTAATCCAGCATTAAATGATTCATGGAATACCTGAGAAAGTCGTCTAATTATTAATAATAACACCTGGATAGTGGATAGCAGTAATTAGTTAGAACATTAGTGACACAACAACAGAACAAGAATGACACCTAGGGATTCCATAAAGTCGCCTTTATGTTAGAAACAGGATATTCATTAAAGTAATCATGAAAGTAATCATGATTAGATTCTAATGTAATCGTACTCATACTCGAGTACATTTGTTTTCTGAGTACTCGTACTTGTACTCATGCATGTTCAAAGTAATCGTACTCGTACTCGAACTCGAGTACATTTGTATTGTACCCACTCCATCTCTGGCATCCAGCACATGGTATATCAAATACTAATTAGTTCAAAAACATGAATCCCATTCATTAGGCTTTCAAATTATGCCTTTCACAGAGAATACATTAGCTTTAGCAAAAACGTGCTTAGTGATGATACATGTGACGTCATGGGATTTTTTTTCTCAATATTATGAAAGAATTGTCGTACTAAAACATATTTCTGAAAATTTACTTTTGCAAAGAGTTCACCCATAACACACACACACACACACACACACACACACACACACACGCACACACACACACACACACACACACACACACACACACACACACACACACAAAACCAACAAAAAAAAAACACACACACACACACACACACACAATTGTTACAGAAACATGCTGTAAATAGATATCATATACATACTATGTACATATAATAACATTATGTACAGCACTTTGACCATGTTGGATATTGTGCTTTAGAAATAATAAATATATTACATACAGTAACTAGATTATGCTTTATTTAAAAAAATCAGTAGATATATTTTTTAAATATTTAATGCTATGTATCTTTACACCTAAAATGTGACTAAATTAGTCAGGGTCATCGTCATGTGGCTGAGAGTTACATGTGCAATTGCGATATGTTTACTCAATTCTATGAAGAGTACTGGCTAGAGATAGTGGTGAATACTTTTCTTTTGTACAATTAGTATTTTCACATATTAATTTCAGTGTGGCGGAATGTTTCCCACATTAGTAGAAATGTTCAATATAACAGGTGTGAGTAATGTATATATATAACATGTGGGCATGCAAATTTTATAATATGAATAAAACAATTATATTACCATGGTATTGACTTTGGTTAAGTGTGTTGTCACATATAAAATATCGTACATGTCAGAGCCATGTTAACTGTCACTTTGTTTCTTGTATAGGCAGATGCGATGTACAGTAAAATGCCAGGAAGCTGGTATGCAGTATCATCAAAGAGAGTGAACTCACACAATGTCATCGATATCCAAGCTGATGTAGTTCACTAAAGAATGTCGAACCTGTCTAACAGTGTCGAGAGAGGTTGACCAAAGGCTTATGCCATGTTTGACAGACCATGGCATCCACCGTTCCATCACCAACTGCAAAGCTAGTCAGGCTTCACCATATTCACATGTCAAGCACTCTGCATTCTGCATTGGTCTCTAGTCAGACAGGGTATCTGACCGGCATGGAAGCCAGTGTATACACCACCAGTACTGTGGAGTCTGTCATGATGCAACACACAGTACAACTGGGATCACTTCACTTGGTCGACATTCAAATACTTGACATTTAATATGCAGCATATTGCACGGCTCATTGTTGTATAATCTTGTCCACAAATACAATTGTCCTGTATAGCATATTAACTTGTTGAACTAGTGGTAGTAAGCATTGTTCAGTTGCTTGTTGACCTGTAAAGAAAAGCATGTATTCAATTTCAGTAAACAAAAAACATGCATCATGGTAGTGGAGTTGGGAGTAAATAATGATGCCATGTAATAACTATTACATGGTGTACACATATTCATTTTTGACATTTTATATCAAACATGAATATGTGAGGTATATGTGAGGAAAATATGCCTCATAGGTATTTCTTGCTATAAACATGTTTACACTTGTAGCTGTGCATTTGTTTCCTCTCTATTTCCCAGGGAATAAGTTAAAACATCCTTCAGAATGCACCATTGTGACGGTAATTTTAAAAATTGATCTACGTAGCCATGCCCCCCCCCCCGCCCCCGACTCATAGTGTATGTGCATTAATGTCTGTGTTGACACACTGGGTATAATTATGCTTTATACAAGACTAACAAGAACAAAGGTCATTCAAGTTTTCCATCTTCAAGATAATATGTGAATGAAAACAATGTGTATTTAAATGGACATATTAAAATATTTTGATAATTTATACGTTGTTGATTGTTAAAATGTTTAAATTACATGGACTGATCATATGTGAGACTCCCACAGACTACATATCCTCCCGGCATTTGCCATACCCATGTGACTGCCTTAATCTTAGCCCCTCCTCTGCCTTGTCTCACTTTTGCATTGTAGTGTGGCCTGTAGCAATATTATAATTCGAATATATTATGCATTCATATAATGCTGTGATGAAAATCTACATAGACTACAGCCAGGCATCATTGACTACAATGGAAACAAGTACAAGAATGTTATATGTAATACTTGCATGATATAATAGTGTACACCTATTGTATTAACATTTTAATCAATCATCGCTGTCATAAAAATCTTAATTATTTTGCATAAAATGTAATGGAAATAACAACATTCAGTAATAGTACTGAAATGTGAGTCGCAAAACACTGTTTTACTAATTGTGAGATTACTGTAATTCTCCGTTTGACGTTCTGTTAACGAGATAACGGATGCTCCCCCTAAAAAATACTTCTTGCCCGACCAACAAAAGCCTACTACCAGTCCTCCATGTCAATTTTATTTATCATTTCGTCCCGATATATACTTTCGCAATTACTAAGTTTATTAACAAGATCCTGCGTAATCAAATACAATACCTGTACATATCAACACAGGTTGTGTCTGGCTGAGTGATGCCGAGCGATATTGATGGCGACTGTCAACTCAAACTGGCTTGCCTTGTCAGCGACACTGATAATCTTACAAGTTAATGCACTTAATGCGTACCTTCATAGAAGAATCACTTTGTCTTTGGAATCTTAGTCATGACGCGCAAAAGCACGTGCGATTTGTTATTGTGCCGCAGTAGGTCGATCTCGCATAAAGCACGTGACCCAAAAAGCAAAGGACGTCGGCAGCTGCTGATTGTTTCGCCAGTTCGATTCTTTTTTTACGATAAAAAAATGACAAGTACGCATTTTAAAAATTAACTGACTTTGCATACTAGTTAAACTATTAACACATTACACATCTGGTCATAAAAGAACAGGTCTGGCGATTAGCAAACGAGTGGAGGGAGTAGCCTTAAGGATATCTTATGTAATTACCGCCATATGTAACATAGAAGGCGCTAAACAGGTATCTACACAAACAATCTGATTGACAAAGATGTAAAATGAGGTTTGTGAACATTTCAAAAAAGTACTTATATTACACGAAATACTCACTGGCCCCCGTTGCGTAATAGTCCCTATGCCTATAGGCTATGGGGAGTGTGGCGTGTTTAAAAACAACATCTACAAATAACTCGGAAGCCGAGAAGGGCGGAATATAGTTATATACATAGATAATATTGGTTGGATTGTCAATATGCCGAAGGCTTCCTTGTCCACTTGCCATCAGGAGTTGACTCTCGTGTGGCAATCTGGTTAAACTTGGCTAAATCTTGCAATTATTACAACCACCGCGTTACCATTTCGACTAGCGGCAGAAGTTAATCAGATACTAATAGTCAATAGAGTTGAAATATAACGTAATTTCAGCATGAAGTCAATAATGTTTTGTTATATAACTAGATATATTATTATTTATATGGCAGGATTAATATTTGTGCACAACTAATTATGTTTATATTGTTGTTTTTTCTTTCGTATTTAGGATGTATGCAATATTTACATAGCTAATGATTTATTATTATGGTTGTGACCACAATAATTGTGTTTGGGGATACATACTAATACAGGTTTTTACCTTCTTGTGTATTCCCGTCAAACAACATTATATATATATATATATATATATATATATATATATATATATATATATATATATATATATATATACAGCATGTTGACATGGTGTTAAATTGTAATGTTTGTTGAATGTTATTTGAATAAATAATATTGACTTGAATTGAATTAATATTTGTGTTGAGTACATGTTGCAGAAGTAGCAACTCACACAGCTGAGTTCATCGAAAGGATGGACCAACTGTTCAACAATGCTTTTAACAGCCAGACGCTGACCAGTCCGGCACTGATGCGACACACTCTGACTGAAACCATTGCCACAAGGCGTTTTTGCTAGGAATCTTAGATTGGCTATCCAAGATTAAAAGCAAAGCCAATGATTGCAGTATATATTTGTTAGATGTTGTGTTAGTTCTTGTATTATTGAACATAATATTATTCTTGTCTATTACATGTACCAGGTAGGCCTAACAAATTTGCATATGTTGAGTTTTTAAATCAAAGCAAGGCAAGCTTTTTCAAACATCCTGTATATATGCTATGATTTACACCTGCATTTTATTCATGAGCTTTGAGTGTCATGTTATCATTCCATGTTTACTTTAGGCTATTGACTGTACACAAGATACTGTTAATGGCGATACTATTATTAAAACATGACGTTTGGTTGTGGCATAATAATGGTGTGTGTTTTATCCATGACAGATATGCTGAGTAGCAGTCGCCGTTTTTAATAGGAACGTTTTAATTGGACTGTAACCATTAGTCATCGTTTTGTTTGGGTTGTATATACGCCATTGGAACGGTTTTGTTTGTGTACACACTATTTACCGTTTTAACTTAACTGTAACGATCGTTTACCTTTTTGAACTGTACACATTATTAATTGGGACGTTTTGGCTTGTTATTCTTATTCTGTGAATACATCTTCTATACCACTTTATGATCATAATCTGTTTGCCTTAGTTGTACAATGCATCTGTGCTTGTATAAGGATTTGCTTTTATTATCTAGGCTAACGGCAATGCCCCAGGGCCTTGTCATGTTTACCATTTGACCTTTTTTACTATCTGTGTGCAGTTAAAAGGCATTGCCATTTTCCACCCACGTCTGTTTTCTTACACTTTATCTACAAGGCGAGTGGGGTGAGTTAGGGGGAGAGGGGTGATATATGACCGTTGGTGCTGTCTCTGTCATTTGAACCTTTGCTCTCGTAACCAAACTCTATAAAATATATATCACCACATTACGCAATATCACGTTATTTACATCAAATTCGCGAGGAGTTATCTTTGTGAAGCTATAGAATCCTTGGTGGTGCCATTTGATGGCCCACTCCCTGTCGTATGCACATATCCCGCGCCTTGGTTCACAATCACAGTCCTGATCGATAACAAACTCCTCCGACATCATGGAATAATCGACGAGATCGGCGGCGTGAAGAATATAAATAAGAACCTGAAGAAGTCATATTCTGTTTCTAGGTTCAGCTAAATTTACCGTTGCCCCGTTGGGTGTCTCGACTAATGTGGTTGATAATAATGCGGATATATTTATGGAGTACTGAATGATCCCCTCGCTCGAAATTGGAACTCGTAACGCGCGTCCATATTTGTTTGGCCTGTCAGGTTCGACAATATGCACTTTATTGTAAACAGGTTGTGTACAGACGTCACACAGTGCATGTGAACACAATGCAATGCCAGGTTGGTGACGCTGAATATCCTGTTTAATATTTGGAATAAAAAATCCGAACTTCTTGCGTCTATACTACTGCCACTGCATGCTTAGGTTAGGTGCTTTCACACTGTCACTAATTATTATAAAATCACACTGTTCAATCTGCGTCGAACGTTGAAAATCAATTTGGTTGAAGATACCAGATTGTCTAGTGTGAACACGGAATTGAAAGCAATCGGCGTCGAATTCGACGGTTGCTTTCGACGTCGAAAGGAATAGGAGATGTTCTATCTTTTTCAAGATTGCTTTCAACCAGCCTCTTTTTTAGTTAAGTGAACCAATCAAAATCACGCAATTCCAAGAATTATTAATAGTAATACACAATGAATGTCGTCACTGAAGTTATAAACGACGAGCACACAGCAGCGTTTATAGAATGTTTTCACGGTTTTGACTGTTTGTGGAACATTTTACTCAAGTCATACCACAAGAAAGAAGTAAAAAGAGCTGCTCTTCGACTTCGATCTAATGCACTT
This sequence comes from Ridgeia piscesae, assembly GCA_025642075.2. Lineage (NCBI taxonomy): Eukaryota > Metazoa > Annelida > Polychaeta > Sabellida > Siboglinidae > Ridgeia > Ridgeia piscesae. The sequence goes on along the minus strand of JAODUO010000301.1, from coordinate 409,353 downwards.
CGAATGGATGCGAACCATCACCATGAGAAAGAAATTACCGGTGAGTTACAAATGTGGCGACACACAGGTGTCACAGCATATGGAGTAAACTTACCGTTAATTGACCTTACATTTTTTATTGCTTTTTCAAAACCTTTTTCGATGTATATATGTCCGGATGTCATTCTGCATCAATCATGTCGGATATTATCAATTTAATGACATCGAGTCGACGTAATTCGTAAATAAGCTGACGCCACAGGGCGTGAGCGGGTAGCGCATCACAAACGCATCAGGACCGCAAAAGGCGATGGATTGAGTGTGTATTGCGAAGTCGAAATATAGAAAACAATTAGCAATATGTTATCAATGTAGACTGAAAACAAACAAATCCGCATTATACAGAATGCAAATTAATTATGTAGCATTAGGTTTGGAGATATAACCGCAAATCGCAAGAGATCGGCTTTGCGGTCCTGATGCTTCTGGGATGCGCTAGTCGCTGACGCCCTGTGACATCGGCTTGTTTACGTCGACTCGATGGAATTAAAGTCTAAATTGCTTTAAAACACAATTACAAACAATATTTGACTTCTTTGCACCGGAAGCAATGAATAATGACATTACCACATGCACATCGAAAAATGGTGGTAAAACTGTTTTGAAAAGGCCCTAACAACAATTTAGGCGAGTTAACTGGAACCGATTACCCAGCGTCGACATGTAGTTTCTATCACAGCTTCGGCAATCACAGTTTTGTTGAATCAGGACCCATCTTTATTTCACCATTATAATTCCACTGAACTTATATTTTAAAGTTCGGTGTGTTACCTGAACCAGTTAGTGTCACCTGAGGCAGATTTACATTGACAAATCAAATGCCTTACATTTGAGCCAAAAAGCGACCTATTTTGCTTTAGAGGCTAGCCCTAGTAGGGTTAGGCGGAGTTGGTTGTTTGTCATACGACATACCGCGCGATGAAACGAGCGATATTGCAACCTCGTATGTTTAGAAAAGTCTTAGCGATATGTTGGGCCCAAACGTGCTACTAAATATACTAAATAATATGTGTAATCAAAAGTGTGTTTATATTGGGGAAATTGAGGTGGGTACGGATTCGACAAAACGTACCCAATTTCCTAGCCAGGACGATTTATAATCGGAATGCCCCAATGCCTGAATGCCTCACTACCGGAATGCCCCAAACGTAGTCGCAATGCACTATTCGCATTGTCGCAATGTTCAAACGGCATACTCACAATGCTCCAACAGGATAGTCGCAATGAACTACTTTTGGTCGAAATACACTTTGCTGATGACGGGTTTTCTTATGTACATTCTTGCCTAGTGTGTAGACAAAGCCGAAAAGAAAAATAACAGTAGCCTCCAATAGTAAAAACAATAACAGCAACATCAATATACAAATCAGAATACCTCGAGAACCTTAAGACAGACTTAGATTAGTGCACAGCAGTGAGAAATTATTCACTTTTCGATGACTGCCGGGCTAGACTGACGCGCACGAGGGACGGGCAAACACTGGCACATTTGACTGCAACACGAACCGATACAGAGGCTATGTGAATTGGTGAGTTATTGGAGGTGATGCCAGGCAGATAATTTGAGCTATTGAGTTGTTTTTGCTGCACTGTTGATGCGATTTTGGAACATTTTGGTTGCTCACTGAGCGATAGTACGGTATCCTCAGGCTAGACAGTCAGCGGACCATCCAACCGTGACGGGCCAAGTTGCGTAACCCATTTGCAGTACGTGAACTGCCGCACAGTGCCGAACGGAAAGACGCGCTCTACGTCTACCAAGGCAACAGACGACATGGCTGACCTGAAAGAATCTATCGAGTTCATCAGTGCGAAACTGGATGAACTCCTTCCAATCAGGAAGGAGATCAGCTGCGTACTCAAAGCCGTGGAGAAACTCGAAAGAGACAGTGCAGAAAAAAACAAAAAATAAAGGCAATATAATCACGCCTGGATAACATAAACCAACATAACAGACTGATTGGCGAACTGTTTCAGAAAGTGGCAACCTTGGAAGCGGAGGCTGACAAACGGGAGCAGTACTCCAGGCGCCCAAACCTCCGCTTCCATGGCATTGAGGAAAAGGAAGGCGAGGACACCAATGCTATTGTGATTGCTGTGGTTCAAAAGAAACTCGGGCTGAGTCAAATCGGAGCAGACCAGCTTGAGCGCAGCCACAGAATTGGACCGAAGCAAGATGAAAAGGGCGCTCCGCGCAAGTGCGCGGTCATTGTTCGCTTTAGAAGCGAAGCCATCCGCGACGAAGTGTTTCGTGCACGCGTCAACTTGAAAGAACACAATAGGACGCACAAAGACGGCCAGGTGTTCCTCAACGAAAACTTGACGGCCAAACGGGCTATGTTCGCGTTTAAGACACGACAGTTAAAGAGAGAAAAGAAGATAGCCGATTGCTGGACCCATGCAGGCCGCGTCCTCATCAAAACTTTAAATGGAAAAATCACCGAGATTATCAGTGAGAAAGACTTGGTTTATTGAGTTTAAATATTGCTAAAGTTTTCAATGTTTAATTAATTAATTGTTTATTTCCAAATTATGCACCAATGTTCATATTTTGTTTATATATCAGTTCATTACTAGCTATTGTATATATATATATATATATATATATATATATATATATATATATTATATATATTGCTGTGGTTTGGTTTATTATGTTTATAATGACGCTGTGCCAAGTGTAAGGCCAGCCAGTCAGCCAGTCAGCCAGTCAGCCAGTCATCTATCATTACTATATGCGTTTTTTAATACTCTTTGTTGTATTACTCACGTATCATTTTTTCCTTTTGCCATTTCGCTTACCTACATACACAATATATATATATATATATATTTATATGGGGCTACTTACACAATGTATATTCTATGCCTGTTGATGAACATTGAAGTATGGAATTCCGAAAGTTTTCTTACTGTATATGTAAATGACTGATACTATTAATATTAGCCTGATCCAAACAAACAAGAAAATTTATTTAGCAACATTATACAATGAAACCAAGCACATTGAAAATGAAATGTACAATGACCAATCACCGTTCTCACTTAATACGAGTGAATGCAAATATTTTACCTCTGTTGAATTTTCTAAATATGTCAAACCTGAAACTGTATCTTTATCAATGTTTTGCGTCGATTGCCGTAGTTTGGAAGCTCACTGGGAAACTCTCCAAGAATTGCTTCTTACTATGTCGTCAAATGGTTTAACGTTTGACTTCATTGGCCTCACTGAAATTTTCAAAATTCAAGATGTCTTACATTACAAAATTAACGGCTACCATAACTTATTCAATACGAGATTAGATGCAGATGATGGCCACGGGGGAGTAGAATTGTATATAAGTGAAACATTTACCGACTCTAAGCGAGAAGACTTATCGATATTTATCCCTCCTGTATTTGAGTCAATATTTTTTGAATTACAAGCTGCAAAACGTAAACCAATAATTGTGGGTGTAATATATCGTCCAAATTCCCATCCACGTGCCGATCTTGATTTTCTTTACAAGGACAGTATTATATATTCAGGACAAAATATCAAGTGAAAATAAAATTGCCTATCTGATGGGTGATTTTAATATAAATTTACTAAATGTTGCAACCCACCAAAAAACTAATGATTTTATAGACAATGTAATACCACAAGGATTTATTCCTTACATAACAAAGCCAACAAGAATAACTTCTACAAAAGCAACTCTTATAGACTACGGGATTATTATTACAGATATGACGGACCACTTTGGAATATTCCAATTAATATATGGTATACCTACTGTGCATAATATAAAATATAAACAAACACGCCAGCTGAACGAGTGTAACATTTTAAAATTTAGAAATCTATTAGCAAAAGCAGATTACACTTTTGTGTTATCTGCTATTGATCCAAATGAAGCATATAATAATGTTATGCAAATATATAAATCATTATTTGAAATATCATGCCCAGTCAAAACTACCAAAATAAATAAAAAATATATTAAAAGAGAACCCTGGATAACGTCTGGCCTACTTGTTTCGTCAATAAATAAAGACAAACTACTCCGAAGAAAGTTACATAAACCAAATATGGAGAGAGAGAGAATGCTTGTAGAGCATATTGTAGAATATACAACAAGACACAAAAAGAGCGGCAAAGACTAAATATTATGCTGAGATATTGGAAGAACGCAAATACAGCATCAAAGACACATGGATCATACTGAGGCAGGTTATCTCAAAACAAAAAGTATGTTTATATTTCCCTGAAACTTTCAGTGTAAATGGAGAAAAAGTGTCAAACTATAGCATTATTACTGAAGAATTTAATAATTTCTTTGCCAAAATAGGTAAAACTGTAAGCGAATCTGTACCTTCTCCTACAACCTCATTTCATTCGCACATACAGGATAGATCTTCTGTAAATTTCTTCATGCAACCAACTGATATATACGAGATTAAAAATGTAGTAACAAATCTAAAAACAAAATGCACTGTATATTTTGACAGTTTATCTACAAAACTTATCCAGCAGACTATAGGAGAAATAATCATACCACTTAGGCATATTATAAATCAATCCTTTGTTACTGGTGTTGTCCCAGAAAATCTCAAGGTTGCTAAAGTAATTCCAATATATAAATCAGGAAATAAGAATGTTTTTAATAATTATAGACCAATAAGTATTCTACCTGCACTTTCCAAAATAATGGAAAAAATCGTGTGTAATAGATTAGTAAATTATTTGGAGAAATATAATATTCTATATAAACATCAATATGGATTTCGCTCTAAACATTCACTATACACCCAATATTGCATTTACTCAAAGACATAGCATATGCAAATGACAACATTTCTAAAGATATTACAATGGCTGTATTTCTTGATTTATCCAAAGCATTTGACACTATTAATCATGATGTTTTGCTATATAAATTATGTCATTATGGAATTAGAGGCATCAGTAATAAATGGCTCTCCAGTTACCTTTCTAATCGTAAACAGTACATTGAAATGAATGAGTGCAAATCACCAGTGATAACTTTAATTCATGGAGTACCACAAGGATCCATATTAGGACCAGTGCTTTTTCTCATCTATATTAATGATATATCAAATTCGACCGCTCTTAACTTATTATCTTTTGCTGATGATACAACAATTTATCATTCAGATTGTGATATTGATAATTTAACCCTAACACTAAACCACGAATTAAAAAATATATACAATTGGCTGTGTGCAAACAAACTGTGTTTGAATGTTAAGAAGACAAAATATTGTATCTTTAGTCCTAAAAATAGTAACTATGAAGTAAAAGGCAGTGTTAAAATAAACAATGAAGTTATTAACCAGATTGATAAGTATAATAAAGGTGAATCTGTAAAATTCCTAGGAATATATATAGATAAACACTTAACATGGAAAGAACACATTAATATAATCAGCTCGAAAATATCTCGAGCCATTTTTGCAATAAATATGGTGAAACATATCTTACCACATAAATCATTAAAATCATTATATTATACTCTAATTTACAGTCATATAACATAAGGTATACAAGCTTGGGGTAACGGAAACACAAAGAAACTAGACATTTTACAAAAACGTGCATTAAGAATAATTAATAAAAAAGGATATAGGAGTCATACGGACCCCTTATTTAAGTCTGCATAGATACTGAAAATCGTAGATGTATTTAAACTGCAGGCTTCGTTATTTATGTATGATTTAGAACATGATTTATTACCTAAATCGTTCAGAAATGTTGTAATGAAAAAAAGTTTTGATACAGATAAACGAATAACCAGACAATTCAAGCTTCTTGTTCATGAGAAACCCAGAACTAACTTTTCTTTGAAGCTACCTAAACATAATTTTACAAGAATATGGAACACGATTGATAAACAAATAAGAAATGTTAATCACTGGTTGAAGTTTTAACAAATGTTACGTGTTTTCTACTTAGACATTTACAAAAGTCTAGTAATACGTTTAAACCCTAGATGTCAACAATGCAATTAAGTTGCTACATACCATAGTGTTTTATTTCATAGTTATAACATGCAGAAGTCATGCTAAATTTTGTTTGGATTCATACATGCTTATTCATGCTTATTACAAAAACATACTTATACTAATTTATAATGTAATTGGTTCAAGAATCTCAGATATCACAAGAAACAGTGACAAACTGCATACTTGATATATTCATTGTGTTAGTACAGTCTTGGTGATGTCTAACAATATGTGTAATTTTACTTTGATAAGTCTCCTGTTGTATTGTGTTGTAATACTACAAACGTGTATTTTATATCTATAGTAATGATGGTTATTTTTAATGATGATGGTGTCACTGGAAGACGGCTCTTAGCCAAGTGACAGCCATGCAGTGCAACATGCTGACAATTCATTACTATGCTTATGTTTGTTCTTGTACATGCTGCGTTGCGAATAAAGTTACTCTTAATGTTCTTAAGGTAAGAACTAAAGATAAAATACATTGATGATTGAATTATGTCTTTTCAACTCCAAGACATTTAACGCATGCTGCATAAATCATTTACTGTTTTCAGGATTCGACCACTCAGCCATCCCAAACAGAAGTCTCAAAATGATGCACCCATCACCCCTGATAAACAGCAGTTATCACGTAGACCCAGCACCAGCCCGGATGTGTCAGTGTGCCCTGTCACCATCATCACTGACAGTGACGTGATAAAACCCGCAAAGAATTCGGGCATTCCATGTCAAATCAATAAAAACCAGTGAAATTTACATGATCATCTTCGATTTTGATGACATTTGGTGTGTTGATTTATGATCACAAGTCTATGCGACCCACCAATTTGTAGATCAAACTGAACTTCAGGTCCAGAGATAGAAGTCATCAAACTTTGATCCGACCTTGATACCTGACGACCTTCCAGGTGTCATAACTCTACTCCTAGGTGACGTACAGATGTGATGTTGCTGTAATTTTAGACAACAATTCATAACCAATTAAAACAAATATATCTAAACAAATCATTTGATTTCGCTTTTTTAATGTTGAAGCATACACATATATGGCAAGAATCTATAGAAGTGTTATCATACGCAATTGAATACTTCAGGTGTTATGAATTTTAAAAACATTTCTTGCATCGCATTAATGGTGAATGTCAGAATTGCAGTCCTTGGTACAGATATGCCCAAGCTAATGAAACAAGATCTGCTGGTGTCAAGAGTCAGTCGATTTGTTCATAGTCAATCCAACTGTTTATTTACAAATCAACTGATAATTCGCAAGGGCAGAAGTCAACAAGTGCTGAGTGTTATCCCAGATGCTGTTCTCCGCTGAGAGCACAAAAGTTCGATCTTGTGGCTGGTAGAAACTGGTATGACTCTCTGAACCCTTCGGCCAAGCCTGCCATGGATCCACCAGGTAAAACTCTCTGTATACGGCCGACATGGACACCTGAAATAAAGTAAGGCCTAAATAAATATACCAACTGTGTATAGTGGCGCAGTGGTTAAAGCTTTGGACCCGGCTTCAGACTCTCAACTACGAGAACGAAAACATTGTGCTGCTGTGTCGAACCTTGGGCAAGTCTGTTCACCCGTCATTGCTCCTATTCACTCAGCTGTGTAAACAAGTAACTGGCTATAGACAATGGTGGATATCTGTACACGAACCGTCTTGATTCATTAATTACAGCTTGGCTGGATGCTTCCCACAGTCATGAGATGGTGTTTACTTGAATAGGTCTGCCAGGGAGTAAAGTGTAAAGCACTGGACAATCCTGAGCAGACATGGGGTCAAATACATTGAAATACTCTTTTGAGGGATCCAAATACAAATACTTTTAAATCCTAAACATCAATTACAAATACTTTAAAAGTATTTAAATACTTTCAAATACAAATGTAATTTATCCCATGTCTGATCCTGAGGATTGCACTATATAAGAACTTCGTTGACAGGTGACGTATGAAAATGGAGGTAACTCAATCCATTATCATTGTAGAATATACGTTGTGTTTTTATCAAATCAGTTCTCACATAGTGGACAACTGGGCATGCTTCTCAAAATGTTCTAGAATGATCCTACATTATTTACGTGATTTTTTGTATATGTCAACTATGGAATAATGTGTGATGTTTTCATAACTATGCCTAGTGCATTGTATGAAATATCATTTGTATTATAAATGTTGTATCATGTTAGTTTGCTTTGTGTTCTGGTTACTCTAATGTTATTTTCATTGTCAATACATTGTTAGCAACACATTTTACTGCTGTTATAATACATGAACATATACTTACATCTTTGTTGGCGGATATATGTGACAGTTGTCTAACCGATTACATTTGGAAGCACTGTCTGCTCCAAACACAGAATACAAAATCCATGGTCATTTGTAATATATCATTGTACATCTGAAACAGAACCAAATGTTTAAATGGGTTTTTCATGGATGATAATAAATAAATAAGAAATACAAATAGCACAAAGGGACCTCACAGATGCAGTGGAATCTCACAGCTACTATTATGGTTACCTCGCCGCTATTATGGTTACCTCGACAACAAAGTTACATTGCAATTGATGAAATGCACACACACACACACACACACACACACACACACACACACACACACACACACACACACACACACACACACACACACACACACACACACACACACACACACACACACACACACACACACACACACACACACACACACACACACACACACACACACACACACACACACACACACAAACACACATATAACACACACACACACACACACACACACACACACACACACACACACACACACACACACACACACACACACACACACACACACACACACACACACTTTCTTTACTTAGCCCTCCAGAATTATGCTGCAAACCCTCCCTCTAAATACCACGCCTATTAAAAGAACAATCAATATTGTATATATATATATATATATATATATATATACAGAGTTTGCGTGGTTGTCCGTGTCCGGTGTCCCCCTCCAATGCAAAATCCTGGCTACGCCACTGTTTCTTTGCATATTCTCTGCAAATGCAGTAAATACCTGTATTTGCTGGTATTTGTATAAGTAATACGATAACCTTTATGCAGCAGAGACAATAACAATCCATTTAATATATGGCCTTTGGAGACATGTTATGACATGGAGAAAGTAACCAGGTAGTAAATGTTAGATGAAATAGTTTTAACATAGATAGAGGTTATCAAAATGACCTGACCATGACTAAATGATGGTCAGATTGACCAAAATATGGTTGATTTATAACATACATTTATGATTGTAAACTAATACACAACATTGTACTTTAAAATTATCATGGACACATCGATTTCACAAAATGTTTGGCACGATGTTTTACACATGCATGCACGCACGCATGCACGCACACACAAAAAATACACCAGCTCATAATGACATTAATATGTGGATACTGGATAGTAATGGTAATAACAGCAACAATAAAATCTAGAACGTTAGCCACCGTTTGCATGCTAACAGAGCATTATTGACCTAAATTTCAGCATTAATGCGGTGCAAGAAATGTTTTAAAATTCAAAATTCCTGAAGTATTCAATTGCACACGATAAAACGTCTACAGATTCTTGTTATATGTGTATGCTTCAACATAAACAAATTCAGCGAATCGCAGGTTACATGTTTTGCTGGGTCTCGTCAAAGGTCAAACAATTAAAAAATATATTTTAAAACAATTGGTTGATATATTGTTATCTAAATTGGTAGACAACTTCTGTAGGTCACCTAGACGTGGACTTACGACACCTAGAAGGTCGTCAGGTATCAAGGTCGGGTCAAAGTTTGATGACCTCCATCTCTGGACCTGAAGTTCAGATTGGCCTAAAAATTGGTGGGACGCATAGACTAATGATCATAAACCAACATACCAAATGTCATTACAATCGAAGACGGTCATGTAAATTATTGATTGATTTGACATGGAATGCCCCAATTGCTATAGTAGCACTTAGTGAATTTGGCCTTTCTTAAATATATAGTTTCTGCATTGGTCACTATAAATCGGCAGTGTTGATCATATCTGTTGTTGATCGTCTCTGTTTAAATGCTAGTGATCAATGCAGAAAGTATAGTTCAAAACTGCCAAATCCAACAAATGCCACCACAAAAGTCACTGCATTAACTCATTTCTGGAACTGTATGCTCAATATGGTAGGTGTAACTAACAATTCAAAAGAAGATTGCATCATAAGCCCCAAACACATTGTCAGTAATGTTTTGTTTACCAAAAAATCCAATTACCGAAATGAAGTTGAGCTGTTGTTGAACTATGGTATTTAAATGGATATTTCATAACATTATAGGATGTTATACACAAATAACAAATATGAATATGACAGGCTCGTGTAAAAAAACCTCACATTCTCAATATTATATTACTATTATAAACAGGTGTCCGTTATGGAGAGTTACATGGCATAACATGAATATACAATTTATCATATCGTTATGTCACATGCCATAAACTTTCTACACTGGAATGTTCCATTGCCATTCCACAGCTCCATTGGTGCTGAAGTAATCGCTGAATTGCTTGCGAATGTCCCTTGCCTTAGATGGGCTGTTGTTGCTTCCCCGTTGTGCCAGACTCGACAGGGTAACATCCTCAATGTCGCTTCGGTGCATGTTGCAGTACTGTGTGGTAGTTGTTTTATTGTTCTATACTCCAAATGTAATTTTTACCTTAAAAGCATCTTCCATTGTCACATATATTGCAGCATACGGCTCTGGGATTATTAAATATATAGATGCCGTAGAAATCCTATAATATATATATATATATATATATATATATATATATATATATATATATATATATATATATATATATATGAAATCCGTTTCTGTGACTTATTGAATAAAAATTATCTTCTGAAAAGCAGAATGCAAATATTAACTGTATTTTCATGGGTTACGTGTTTCAACTACACTTATTTGTTGGAAGACTACAGGCAAGACTTATGTTACATTAGGTTATGGCTGATTGTGTGCAGTCACACATTCATGCACTTGTCATAAAGTGATCAAATGTTTTATTGCCAAAGTTGGAATGCATGTATATAGTATTATTACATTTGACAATTGGTGGATATATGTTAATAAATATGAAACTCCATGAACTGTTGTTTTGTTAATTAAGGGGATACGTCGCAGCGAACTCTTGTAACAGACATTAGCACGCTTTGTACATATTCCTACGGAGCAACTACTGTCGGGTCCAGCAACTACGTGTTTTCTTCGTTTGTTTCTTCTTTTTTGCTTGCAAGCATGCCGCTACGGCGATCGCGACAGCTTCCTCCGTGTTGGAATCCATTGTTGCTATGTAGCCACTTGACACATCATGTTATCAATTTTGTATATACATCCGTTCGGCATTGAATGGTATGACACGCCAATTGCTTTCAACCGTGGTCGCTTTCAACGCGATTGCTTTCAACCAGATTGCTTTCGACATCGAATCCGATCTTTGTTGAACAGTGTGAACAGGGCTTAGGCTAGCTTCCGGCCGTAAAATAAATATAAAAACACGCATCCACCCTAAACACTTCCCGGATCATATCATATCAAACTTCGTATAGCTGCTAACAACCTGTAACACCATATGCCAAATAGTACACACAACCCGCATTGACCAATATAAGATGTTTTGGGGGTAAAAAAAGCAATAGTTGACTGGAAATAAGGAGTTTCGACTGCGCGTGCGCCAAATCTTCCGGGTCAGAGGGCAATTGACAATAATCAAAGCAGTCATCGTTCATTATTTCTTAGCCTTAGGCGTAAGCGCATCTCATTTGTAATTAAAATACATGTATTCAATTCCTGGAATAAACCGCTGGTACATATGTCGAACATAGGTTATTATATAATATATATTGTATATAATTATATTATATATTATATATCAATGACCCGCCAGTCGAACAAGCTCGCGAGTCGAACTCTTATAATTACCGCCATATATAAAATATAATGCGCAAAACAGGTAAATTTGTCATATACACAAACAATCTGATTGACAAAGATGCAGAATAAGGTTTGTAAAGATACATTTAAAAAATAAATAACTTATTACACCAAATACTCATTGGCCCCCGTTGCGTAATGGTCCCAGTGGGGAGTGTGGCAACATCTACACATAAATCAGAAGGGCGGAATATGCATAGATAATATGAGTTGGATTCTCAATATGCCGACGCCTTCCTTGTTCACTTGCCAGCTGGAGTTCACTCTCAAAAGTCAATCTTGTTAGATTTGGCTAAATCTTATAATTATTACCACCACCGCGTTACCATTTCGACTCGTGGCACGGACATTTGTTCGCGCGAGATCGTCTCGGGGGGTTATTTTATAAGTATTTCGCCAAAATATACCTTGTTAACAATCCATTTTCACAAGTGGAATAAAAGAAGTGTTATACATTTGGAATATATGTATATTGTATCTATTTTGCAACTGTTTCTATATATATATATATATATATATATATATATATATATATATATATATATATATATATATATATATATATATATATATATATATATATATTGAAAACAAATTTGATTCATGTGTTCGACTCGCGGGTTAGCCAGTATTATGTGTGTATGTAGTATATTATGTACAAGATATATTGCATGCTAAGTAATATTAATATGGATGTCAAAGTAGCCTGCGAACTGAGACTGGGTCTGAGCCTGAGGCTGAGAAGAGTTATAACTTGTCGCAGTATGCAGATTATTTGTACATCCTAATTTAGTCACGTATTTTACTGCACTGCATGATCTTGCACTGATTTACCGTTCCACGCGGGAGCTTCTGTTTTAGTTTGTAAGGCGCAGATAGGTCACACTCATGTTCACCCATTTATTCAAACAGTTTATCTGCACATACGTTAACTGCGTGAATGTTAGAAACGTAGCATATCTTACGATTTTACAATTTATAGATCATTTTGTTAAAACGGCATAGACTATTAGGATAATTTATACAAAGACTCAAGTTAAACTACAATAGTCATAGATAGTCAGTGGCAAGACAAATATTTGTCAACTCTATGACTTATACACACAACATCTGCTACCAGTATGATTATCTACGATTTCATTGCATAGTTGTATACATACATGACATCTGTTTTTAACCAGAATTAAAACTATTTGTGATAAGAAATGTAAGTTGGCCGGTAAATTAGAAAGACTGTTGCTCATAGTCTATGAGCAACAGTCGCATATTGTAACAGTAATTTGGAATCAAAACGAAGACCGAAGTCATTTCCCCCGCCTTCGATCACCCCAAGTCTCGCTCACTCAATTCTTTACGTACACCTACATCCGTACACTACTGTACAGTGCACACGCATGCACTACTGCACTACTGCACTACTGCACATGCGTACACATGCGTATTTAAATTATTTCGGCGATTGACGCCACAACTGCGTCCGACAGTACTGAGAACGTCAACACGGGTGACACCTACGTTCCTATTCAACTAGCCAACTGTAATTTGTAGTGCACACTCCATTGGATCTTTGGTCTCAGTTGGAGATTTCTCAAAGCAAATTAAATAACCACCGGCCGCTCTACAATGCCACTTAACTGACCATATATTGGTGTCCACCGGATACTCAGTGTGCTGCGTTCGGTCTTCTTTTTGATTCTAAATTAATGTTCTAATGAAAACCATTGCTTGTGTTTTGTAGATGCTCCCTGCTTATGTGCTTGGTCTGTTTACTTCTGTACTGGTACTATTCAGTCATCGAACAGATGGAATAGGCGGCAGAGGAGTAGAATTTAACATCGAAAAGTTTGGTTGGGACTTATCGAGTATATTCAAAAAAGAAGGATTTGGTGAACTAGAGGTAATATATGATTTATTATCAGATTCAGTTTTATTGGCATATATGCCAGTTAATGATAGAAAGTGTTGCCAATGCATCCTATGTTATTACTCACAAACCGGTGTGACGGTTTGGAAAGTCAACCGGTCTAGGATGTCGTTCTACTTCCATTTATTACAGCTACACACACACTCATATATATATATATATATATATATATATATATATATATATATATATATATATATATATATATATACATACATACATATACATGTATATAACACACACACATATATATATATATATATATATATATATATATATATATATACATACATACATATATACATGTATATATATATATACAACACACATACATACATAATATATATATATATGTGTGTGTGTGTGTGTGTGCGTGCGGGCGTGCGGCCGTGCGGGCGTGCGGGCGTGCGTGCATATGTGTCCTTTTAGTCACTAATAAACAACATGTCAAGGTATACTGGAACAAAGCTTACGCGGGTACTGTCATATGTAGTCTTCATGAGATGCTTAAAATAGGTGTACGTTGGTTATTGCTGAAAGGCATTCTTCATTAGTATTTTCGAAATAGAAACTAATTGTTTTAAGAGGGATTCGTCTTAGTCTGCTAGGCCTCGGCGTGCTGCTCTGAGACAGTTACGTATACTATTTTCCGATCATCACCGTTTCTGAGGACATGCCGTTCTCTTTTAACTCAGATGTCGTCATTATGGCAAGAAGGTCTACTTTTGGTCGTCTAGTGACAGAAGACACTATTATTAGTGTATAAAGTGTTTTAATAACTATGGGACATCGGGCATATATGTTTTCTTTTTAACGATCCAATAACAGGTGAAGATCACACGATGTTCTACTCTTAACCAAATGAATTAGTTATATGTAGGCATCGAATACATTCTGCTAATCAGAATAACAAATACACAACTTATTCAACTGATATGCTTACTATTACAGTCATTTGCTGCATTAATAAGCCATTAACCATGGCAGTCACCTCCTCGACATTCTAAACTTGTCTACTATACTCATATTCATCGAAAGCATGATATGAACCGAACATGTCCTTTGTTCAGCAATGTGTGTAACACAACCTACATGTTTTACTCTTCGATAGTTGACACTGGTCATCAAGATAATCTTAGCCTATTGTCTAACATTGTACCGACGGCCTTTGCTGGAGTTTGTTTCACGTGGATCTTCTTCTAACTGATCCCGGATGACAGCGACAGGGACAATTCTCGACAAGTCGCAAAGTGGGTCCGCCCCCATCGTAGCAACAGTCATGGCAACATGAGGTTCCTCTCATCATACGGGTGTTGTCCACTGGCACAGTGGCGGGCGCCTCCAGTCAGTCATTCACTGCATTCGGGCTCCAAGAATCCACTTGCTTTTAGCATCTGGCTACTGTGTCTCAGCCCTGCGCAGGGCTACGCACAGTCACTTTTAACCAGGTTGTCTGCTTTTTTCATTATTGACCGTCCTACACCGTCGCAGGGCCCCCTGCCGTCGCCGGTCTCCAGCCAGGCTCAGCTGACACGTACACCAAACAACGAAGGGACGTTTCCCCTCGTAATTTGGTGTACGTGTCAACTGGGCCAGGTCAACCAACGCGCATATTGAGCTGTTTCGGTACTGAGAACTTGGACAGTCGGCCACTAAATGGACAATGTTTAACAACGGCATAGTTTGGTGTAGCTCTAACATCATTGCTTTTAGATAGGCGAATGTTGAAGGCATCGAATGAGCTATTATGCCTGACTGGGCATATAGCGGGGTGGGAATATCCAAATTTTCAGGCAAATTGCGCACTTGGTGACAAGTTTTTGTAATTTGATATGGTGTTATGTATGGGCATAAGGTTTTCAAAAACCACCGCATACAAGTTGGGGTAGCCCCCTGGTGGCCGGTATGCGCACAATCCAATATGGCCGCCGAAGCCCGTGATCTGAAATAGATAATGGCTTATATTTGGTTCTATCAGCACTACATCAACGTGTAATACCACAATTTGTATGTTTATTGGGGCGATGAATCAATCTCTGAAGTTATTTTCCTGTTTTCAGGTCATTTACAAGGTGAAATGTGTTTTTCGTGATATTTGTAGGATAACAATGTCATCACTCAAGAACTGAATCGCAATGACATATTATATATAATTATCTATATTGTGTTATCATCTACAGCCGACAGTCATCTAGTAGTGAGTATTCAGCAGTCAATTCTGATTTGTTTATCTTTTTGCAGCTCATGCATAAAGTGTAACCTGTTTCTGCATGAACATTTGTAGGAAAGAATGAAGCTATTACTCTATTTTTATTTTGTTGAACACATTATCAGTCCGATGTTATTCATACAACGATAGTTGCTATATTATCATTTCAGGTCTCTATCATGATGTGACACAACTACAATTATATCTAACAAAACTGGATACAAACAGTCCCGAGACAAATACAAGTATCGATTGAATATGTTATATCATCATGAGCGACGTACATCCTTTCGAGCGACCTTTAGTTTCAAGGAAAGACACTGATTGGGCATTGTGTTGCTTGTGCCATAATAAATCTAAGAAAGACTTGCGATGTCCTTATAAGAAGGAGTGCTATCATGAAGCATATAAAACCCTTGAAGATGATATGAACAATGTTATTGAACATGATGTACCTTTACCGCTTGGAGTGAACTTGCAGTATTTAAACGATGGTTCAGGGATCGCCAACACATTGCTAACAAATAACGCTAGCTATCATAATGGATGTCGATGACGATTCCGCTCTCATATTGTGCATTCCCATGGAGATGTGGGAGAAGTGGCTCATCAGCAATGTGCCAACAATAAACTACTGGACGTCAGTGAGAGAGTATCTGCTCATCAACTGCCGCTTCGTCCGGGGTCAGCGACTGGGTGATTGGTTGCTCATTCTGAATGCATGCGATCAGATGTGTTCACGGTTTTTCGCTTTCGGACACACAAACTATGCCCGCTGGGTGCCAGTCTTCTTGAGGGACATGGCGCGGTTACCAGAGACCCACCCATCAGTCCATGAGGCGTTAATGGCAGGGAAGTTCGTTGTGCAACGTGGCGACAAAAAGTCTTCACTGATGACACTTGACCAGAGCCAAGAGCACAGCATCCAGTTTCTGAAGGAAGATACTGGAGCAAAGGGCCTATATGGACAGCAGGAATCTAAGGAGGTCATCGATCTCTATAAACCTGAAGTACTAAGGGCCATTGATGAGTTTGAATGTGCCTGTTTCTCTGCCTCAACCCCCAACGAAAGTTTGGAGCATCCAGAGTCATCAGTTGCTGAACAGAAAAAGTTCATCAAACACTTGAATGCTCTATGTGATCTTGTGAAGGAGGGCACAGTAGTAAACCCCTTCATTGAGACGAGTTCGGAGCTAATCACTTTGGACACTGGCGAGGTCATGGACCCGCTATTGTTGATTGTCTCAAGAATGCTCCAACTATCGGCAAAAACATGTTCACAGAGTTTGTGACCGACAGAATCAAAGAAGCCTCCAAGCCTTTGTCCGACGTAATAAAAAAACCAACCTGTACACATTCTCAAACAGACCACCAGCGGATCTAAAGAGGGTGCTGACTACCTCTCGTCACCAATTTGTTCTTGTCCTTACAAGCACGTCCTGAGGCAGATATAGATGCTTTCTTTAAGCATGAGAATCAGCGAGAACCACCGTCTTTATCAGATCGAGGTAAGCTACGTCAAGGAACCAAGTCAGATATTATTGCTTGTCTACCAGGCATGCCTGCTCCGGGCCGCTCTAAAGCAGTAGAAGAAGCTACAGTGGTTATTCTTGATATGGCCGCTGTCATACAAATCATCAAACCCCAGCGCGCCAGAATCCTTGGGGAGTACACGCAGAAGCAATTGTTGCCATACATGCAGAGTCAGATGACGGAAAACACATCAAGAGTGGACGCAATCTGGGACACATAGCAAGAGGCGAGTCTCAAGTCACAAACTCGTGCCAAGCGGGGTGAGACTTCAAATCGTCGAACACGAGTCTCTGCCAAGATACCTATCCCAGTGGAGTCGAATGGCAGAAGTTCCTCAAAGATAACCAAAATAAAGATGAGCTATTCCAATTCATCGGTCAGGAACTTCAGAGGAGCACAGTTGAATCAGCATACCACCTCCTCACAACAAAGGCTGACATTGTGCTCAGTAACAAAGCAACTGACATAACAGCCTTGTCCCCATGCCAGCAAGAAGAAGCAGACACGAGGATGATGCTCCACTTACGTCATGCTGCCATGCTGGGTTACACTAAGGCCTACGACAGGACAGTAGATAGTGACGTAGTTGTTTTGATCATCAACATCTTCCACGAGCTAGGTCTCTCCGAACTGTGGGTCGGATTCGGAACAGGGAAATCATACAAAGATATTTCAATCCATCACATCTCGCAATTGCTGGGACCTCAACATTACAAAGTGCTACCCCTCTTCCATGCCATCACAGGGTGCGACGTACTATCAGCGATGTTTGGAATCGGTAAGAAGACGGCATGGAATGCATGGATAGCTAATCAAGAGGTCACAGACACACTGATCGCCATCACCCAGGATCCGAACAGCTTCACACTTGACTCGCTTCACATGCGACATCTCGAGCGCTGGCCTGTACTCATGTGTAGTAAGAACTGTAATGCAGAGTTGGTAAATGATACAAGGAAGCTCATGTTCTCTAACAGGTTAAGGTCCCTGGAGTCCATCCCGCCAACCAGGACATATTCCAGCATATCAAGCGTGCCCTGCTAGTCGCAGCCTTTATCTGGAAGCAATCCCTCTCCAAGACTCCAGAGATCCCAAAACCCAGTGAATGGGGTTGGGAATGGAACACCAGGACAAAAAAGTAGGTACCATATTGAACAGATCTGTCGGACATCAGGCAGCCATGCTCGCTGCTCCTCCACTGTGGCTGTAATGTTGCCTGTAAAAGAAACTGTAACTGCCACCGAGCTGGATTCCGATGTAGCAGTATCTGCAAGAGCGAAGGAGGTTGCACAAATAATGACAAAGAAGGCTGAGTTGCTCATGGCAATGATGTGCGCCGAGTACTATGATGCAGACATTAAGCTGATTAAATTAATTATATTTACTTATTACATCCCTGGACGTCTGGTACAAATATATTTTCAACAATAAAAGTAAAACATTGCTGCCGTAAACATATGTGTTCAGCCAGGCAATGATATTCACATATGGCTTAGCTTCCAAATTTGGTCTGATTTGGCTAAAAGTGACCATTAAAAATCAGTTCACTTTCTAAATGACACGAAAACAGGAAAATAACTTCAGAAATGGATTCTTCGCCCCAATGAACATACAAATTGT
>JAODUO010000301.1:292500-387500 GCA_025642075.2 Ridgeia piscesae | reverse complement strand
AGAAGATTGAGAGGTGATCAGCCCACATTTGTACATAT
This sequence comes from Ridgeia piscesae, assembly GCA_025642075.2. Lineage (NCBI taxonomy): Eukaryota > Metazoa > Annelida > Polychaeta > Sabellida > Siboglinidae > Ridgeia > Ridgeia piscesae. Next base: position 387,462 of record JAODUO010000301.1, on the reverse strand, counting down.
CAGATGTGATCTCGTAGAAATATGGCTGACAAATTATTATATTTTAACACGTTTGGGGGCAATTTATACATCATACGAAGCTTAAAATAGATTTTTATTACGCAGCAGTCTGTAGTGCATTCAGCCAACAGTTTTAGTTTTGCATACGTCTCTGCAATTATTCTCCTTGAAAATTAAACGTTTCCATTCAATCCTTGATTTTAGCCTCAGTATTATTGTGACGTGTAATTATAACAAATAATTGGGAAAAATCGATTAATAAATACCACAAATGCTACCTCGGACGTCATGGCCGTAGTTGATTGATCGCATTTTTATATAAAATGATTTTGAGTTTTGGATTAGTTTCCGCCCATGGGCACGAAATCCAGTTCGGAGTAGATTTTGCCATCACCATCCATCTCGCCATTGGAAAGGAACTACAACGTGAGTTTTCGAGGTTAATAAAATATATCACCTACCGTCATGATTCAAACTTCTTATGTAACAATCTGACCATTGACAATGGTGAGGTAAACTGGCACAATAAGAATAGGTGCAATAATGATGGTACAATAAGAATATATACAATGCCAATGGCATTGCACATATTCTTATTTGTTTTATTACATTTAAAGCTGGTGTCCGGGCTGGGTTTTTATTGCTCGATGATGGTATACTATATAAAATAAACGTGCCGTGCGACAGCCCAAATATGTTTTAACAAAGAAGAACGAAAATTACAAGTTAACTGTTCAATGTTTACAATAATCGCTGCGCCGTCACTCAAATCGCCGCGTTGTGACTCAAATTCGGGAAGAGCGAGGTCGTGATCCAACGGGGGCGGAGCTACACAGTTGTTGATGCTATGCAACCAACATGGCATTTCCATTGACACCGACCTTTTTCAATCGATGTAAGTTGTACTCTGAATTGTCAAAACTGTTAAGTTTGTTATTATATTTGTGAAATTAAGTTTGTTTGAGATTATATTACTGTTATGAATGTCATCAACAAGACAGGCATTCGTTAATGACAATATTATGTATTATCACTTTAGTTCAGTCTGTCGATGCCTGGTCTCGTCCGTTCCGGCTGTCAGTGACAGTGTTAGTTGAAACCTGAAGGCAGGGCAGACTTCCAAATTGATCTAATATCAGCTAATATCTCTTGTGTTGTGTCTACGATCTGCTAGTTAAAATATTGTCATCCCGTGTGCATTAATTATTAATGACCTCATTATAATGCAGTCGTTTTGAGTTACATTCGATTCCGGTTTTGGGAGAGAGGACAACGTCTGTAAGTTATAACCAGTTCAGTTGGCCCATATTCTCCGCTTAGTAGTAGCATTATTTACAAAGGGGACGTTTGTCTAAATATTAGAAGTATCCAGTCGGGGATTTTATATTTACCCAATCGAGGAGGTATTGTGGGATATTTCCCCTGTCAGTGGGAGAGTACTGTACGTATATTATAGTGAGTCGAGTTTCTAGCCTATGCTATAGGTATTTCTCCTGGCTGTACAATCTTCATGAAATAAAAGTAAATAAGAAAGCATTTTGTTTACTTTTCTACTATAATGGGTGTCAATGTTTATTATAGGTTCATCGCTGTTAAAGCATATTTAATAAACTATTTCCATGCACTGTCAATCTTGGTGTGGTGATTTATTTTTAATAAATTCATAAAATATTATTGTCATTATCATTCACAATTAACCTAGTTTGTGTATCACATTAATCGTTTGCCCACAGACTTTGAATGGTTCAGGGGAAACAGCGGCAGAGAGAGAAAGATGTGGAGAGAGAGGAAGAGGGGCTGATGGGCGAAACGGCTCAGCAAGAGAAACGGGTGTAGAGAGAGAGGACGTATCAGAAGACAGAGTCAGTTATCACTGTCACTGAATAGATCTGACTGCTCGCATTGAAAGGATACATAGTCAGGGACAGGAACAACTGCAGGTGAATGTTTCTATCACAGTACACGTTTTACTAAAAACAAATTAAATACAGGTGACAAAACATGTAGATTTTATATTCATGTTACTATCCAAGTGCTGAGCAGAGACTGTGTCAGAATATGCTGAGATAACAAGTTTGAAATTGCGAACTGTACTTTTTATCAAATAAATTACAGAATCATCCATTCATACATGCCAAACAAAATTGACCTGGTGTCATCAGAAACATATCACATTGTACAACTGGAGCTTTCCAGAAATTACAATAACTAAGCAGGGGCTTCACTTTTCTTAACATCTAACATGCACATGAACATTATTTGTATGAATTAACTGAAATATTAATATTTAATTATGACATTGTCTTTTGCAATCCTTCTAGGCTGACATTAACGAACTCGGTTAGGGGGCAGGCAGAAGAGCTGCTCCTTAAGTTGATAGAGCAATAACCAGGCCGTATTTGATGTCATGAAAGAGCCAGAGGTGGCGCACCGGGTTGGTGTGTACTTGTGGCCACTCCAAAAAATGGCAACAGGCATAGAGCGGCTATGCTGCAACATGCAACCAGACAAATGCATCAGCCTGTGACCTGTGAGATTATGTCTCATTTGGCAGCCCACATCGTATACCCTTCGATTCGAACTACTCCAATTCACTCATAACATTTCTATGACCAGTTTCCATCCTTTTACATCCCCCGTATTGTTATCAAGGAAACGTATGGTCTGACTGAAAAAGTAAATAATGTTATACTTTTTTTACTCAGTACTACCAACTCATTATATACTTTGCCCTGAAAACATTGTCAGGCTGCTAAGTGTGGCCTTAATCAAATGCATAATATTTACTGATATTTACATCTTTTTAGGAAATGGATTTACTCGTGCTTGATTCTACTGTGTTGACAATGGTGGGACGCTACCGATTGGATGTGTTTGGTGTAAAAGAAAGACACCAATGCCATGCAGCATTATGCTTAGCAACAGTTTGTTATCTTGCGATGTGCCAGTTGGGAATAGGTATCCGACGTGTTATTACTAGTTGGTGTGTTTGGTAAATTATACATACATTCCCCAGTGATAATGGCCAATACACGGGGTTCCAAATTCACAGACTAGCTTGAAGTCATGAACCAGAATACAATTCTCACACAAATTTTAAACTTTAAAGGACAAAAAAGGCAACGCTTTCGTGTCATACACTTAATATAATTAATACAAAGTAACAGTTTATAAATATTCTCAATACCAGTATACTTCTTTAGGTTTTCCTCATTGTGATTGTGTACGTCTAGCATGGAATTGATGTAGTCGTAGTACGCCTTTCGGCACTCTGATTGGGCTCTTTTTATTTCACGATATTTTATCTGGGCACTTAGTACATTGTGCCTTTTTGAAGTACTTCTTTTTCTTTCGTGACAAGTTTCTTATGTTGCCGTTGGCCCAGGGCTGGTTGTAATGTAAACGACTGCATCATGGTCACTAATCCCTGATTTGTTCGCACCTGTTAACGAGGGATGGCCGATTTGTGAGGAAGACATCTAGGGTTTTGTCAAGTCTTGTTGGGAAAGTGACCATTTGAGATAGGCCCAGCATGGAGAATGTGCCGAGGAAGTATTCGTATATTTGTTTTATATACCGGATATCCGGAAGGTTTATGTCTCCTGCTATCCACAGGGGGCTATTTGGGAATTCATTTCCTGGCAATGTTGGATATGGCGTCACACAAGGAGGTTGAATAGTCAGTATTATTATCTGTAGGTCTAAATACCAACTACAATGAGAGGAGTGTTTGAGGTTTGGATTTTTACAGCAAACATCTCGCACGGCGTCGGTATCATTAACTGTTCAGCGGTTAGTCCTGTTTTGATAGCAATAATGACCTTCACATTAGCCATCCGCCCGGTCTTTTCTGAGAGGAGGGTCATATCCGGATAGGCATGAATTAACTGGCTTCAGCCATGTTTCGCATGCAACTATGACGTCAGGTTTTACGTCCTCTATCATTAGCTGAAATTCTAGTTTCTCTGCGCAAATTGACTGCGTATTAACTTTTAGTAGGCTAATGCTTTGTTTGCTTCGATCCATACCAAATTATTAACATATATAAAAGAGAAAAAACTAAATGTTTGTGTACTTTTATCGATATTTTATTTAACCTATTTATTATACATATATACATTTATTCATATATATATATATATATATATATATATATATATATATATATTATATATTATATATATATATATATGTGTGTGTGTGTGTGTGTGTTTCTTCTGATGTGTATTTGTATTTTATGATTTTTTTATGTATGTAAAGCACCATGAACAATTTGAAATTGTATGTGGCGCTACATTAAATACAATATATTATTATATTATAATTACTTGTGAATTTCTTCACAATCGTGAAGAGTCACGTGTGCACCAACGCACTGCTTCCTGTATTCATCTTGAAACTGACTCATTTTCTATGTTTATATATGTCTCCATAAGACATGCAAAATGTTAGGAAGATAGCATGCAGTTTATGTTCAAATAAAACTTATCATAACTGCCATTACAGTGTAGGCTGTTCATTTAAGTCATGATATATGAATCATTACTGCTGTTACTGCAAATGTGATGGGTGTCTACGCGGATATAAAACCCACCAAAGTATTGTATGGGTTTTTCACAGTAGACACTCCTGCACAATTGTGGAACCTGATTAATATACTTTCATTGGAACTGTTCAATAACATTTATGTTAATTAATAAACTCCATAAAGCTTTAACCAGTGTGTTAATCCTATAAAACGTAACAAGTGACACAGCCTAAGAGTTGAATGCGGCAAGCCTGATGACAGTGACGTGAGCCGGCTGACCCAAGCGAAGTGATCGTCTTACGCTGGTCATAATAATACGTTCATGACGAAGACCGGACCTCAGGATAATAATATTTAAGCGATAACAATAATAGACAATTAAATGTTTACCTTCACCATCGTGCTCCGCGTGTTGCCGAGTTGCAGACATTTCATGGCAGCAGACAAACCTTTGTCGCCACACCAACAAATCGGTTCGGCACTTTCCGCACTGACACCAATGTCTAATCGCCAGCATATCTGCTCGGTTGTCATTTCGTAAGTTTACCTTCCCGTGTGTCTTCCTTTTCGTACTCATCACGGCCATTCGCCTCTGGTTTGTCTTCCAACACGTGCCTTTGACGTTGCCGCTGGAATCTATATCCAGGTACTTCTGCATCCGTTATATTTTCTTCGATCAAAGATTCAGATATCCCATAATGACACGCCATTTTTATTTTCTCAACGCACCGCGCCTCCAGACGAATTTATATATAACTAATATGCGTGGAATCTGTAGAGAATGCTTACTCTTCGTGACGTCATTCTTGTCTACAATGGCGCAACTCATAGAATTTCGATAGCTGGGTGTTCAAAAATATGTTCTAGTAAACCGCTAGCGTTAAAAAGATGTAGTACATGTGGACATTGTCACTTTTTATTAACTCCATTAGGTGTTTGCCACGAAAACGTTGCCTTTTTGTCTTAACTAAATTGTCAAACTATCATTAATTAGCATAATATATAAATTAAAATAAATAAAGGTTAATAACACATCGGTTATTTCTTCTCAACTTGCATCTCATGTAATGTTGTCTTCTCAAATCGTGTTCGACGGCTGGATACACGTTCTGCTGTTGATGTAGCAAGCACTGATGCGCTTGTAGGCACATTGGTCGTCAACATTCAGGACACGCTTCCTAGTCTTGGGCAGTGGGTGCTCACTGCAAGCACAGACGATTCGTTCTTGCAGCTCTACTGTCTACACATAGTCTCTGTGTTGTCCACTTGTTCCCGCGTTTATTGTAAACTTTACGGTACCTGTAGATTGATAGAAAAACTAAGTGGCAAGTTTCATGAACTTGTGTTTGTTACAATGTGTAGTATTTGCAAATACCACTACTGTAATTTTGTTTTTGACATGTAGAAATTTACCCTCAAAATTACTTATGTCATGTATATTTATGGACGCCTACGGTTTTTACATATCCAAATGAATGCACATGACATAATGACATTATTTTTAGACCACATTTGTTTACTTTTGTGCACTGGATATTTTGGACAGCTAATCATTTAGGCTTTTAGATGTTCGAATACATGTAATAATTACCATTAAGTGTCGCCAACACACACACACACACACACACACACACACACACACACACACACACACACACACACACACACACACACACACACACACACACACACACACACACACACACACACACACACACACACACACACACACACACACACACACACACACACACACACACACACACACACACACACACACACACACACACACACACACACACACACACACACACACACACACACACACACAAAGAACAATTGATCCTGCAGCTGACTGACACATGGTATAGTGGATATAGAATTATAGCATATTCTATACGTGTACATACCTAATGTTTCATTCCTGTTTCTTTGGAACGGAAACTCTTTGTGTTTCTGGTAGTCTATCACAGCTAGAAGGTTCCGTGCTCGGTACACTGGAAAGCTGCAAAAATTAATGTTAACTGTTACATGTATTCAGTTTATAAGTTCAGTGTTTCTCCTGCTATATGATGAGCGAGGTCAGTCACCTCGTACAAAACATGCCAAAATTGCCACCTTACAGCCATTTCCTGCTGTAGATATGTTTACATACTGCTACCTTGTAGTTATGCATTTGATTCTCTCTATATTCCAAGAGAATAGGTTAGAAATACAATAAGAACGCATTATTGTGAAGGTAGATTTTTAAAAATAGTTCAGGGCCATGTGCCTGGACCCACATAGTGTCGCATCGCGCCTTCAGTGATTGCTCAGCCCATCCTATCACCTCACCTATTATTTTACTCAGGGGAACACATAAGTTATTGGGATTGTCTGTTTTGATAGAAATGTATATGTTTTATTATGGATTTCCTTGAATAATATAACAAATAAAACTATTATTATGGTATTTTAGTCACTGTAATGGTTATTAGTAGGAAAGTATGCTCGCTGTGAGTAGAGTTCCTTTGTGGTCACAATGTAATCAACATACAACAACGTTGGACTTGATTATACCTGATCATTTGATAATCATATTTGACTCATGTTGTGACTTCAGGTCATTTAATTTTGTGCATTTCATCCAAATAAAAAATCCAGTATTTTTCAGATTTATTTAATTATGAAATTAAAAGTAACCGTGTATGATTTGATTTTGTGTAAATGGACCTAGGCCTGGATGTAGTGAGTATTCTGAACCCACCGTAGACATAACTTCTTACTATTAATTATACCATTTCAACCAGATTTATACCCGATAACCATAGCAACTGTTGCTTGGTTAATATGCACTTGAATTGACTTCTTTGTATTAGCTATGGTTAGGACGTTGCTATGGAATTGGACAATGCATCGTACCTGCACCAGTGTACCCCGACAATATATGTTCTGCACTAAATGGACGATTGTTTGCAATACTAAATTAACCGTGTCGGACCCAGGAAAATATATTGAGTTCGTATATATCAGTTTTATAAAGTAATCTACTTCGTATAGTTTAATATTCGGCAACAATGTCAGCACGATATGACAGCGTCCCACTATTACTACAGCTCTGATTTAGTCCCTGTAGTAGGCGTATAGCCTGTAGGTCTAGTGTGAGTCTTGCTTCAAGACTAAGTATGTCATTGCGTAGATACACACGTCCATACGCTCGAACGAGAGAAATGATATATACATGCAATTAATATAGCGGCCTAAAATACGTAAGTTTAATATGTAGGCATTCCATACTCACGTACAATATTTGTATATACAAATTAAATGACTTCAGGAGTGTAATGAGTCCATGTTGAGCCACTTATGCAACACATCAATTACTAATCTACGGGATAGTATGACAATTAGAAGAATGACTTACAACAATGTAGAATGTTTGTGATAGTTCACCCCGCCGAAAACAAGTACGCGCGCAATTGCCCTTTTAGGGTTGAAATTAAGTAGGACATGGGTGGTGAGGGCAACTGAACACGCTGTAAAGTTTTTTCTCCACATGAACAATGTAATTTAGAATGAAATGACTTCATGTATATTGAAACAAGACACGCTGATCTGTTTACAAAACTAGAGTCACGAACTCAAACTTACGGTTATTTCTGAACGACGAAGGGAACATATTTTCAGAAAGCGGCGCTCGAGGAAACGAAATTAACTAAAAAGTATTATTATGTTGTAAACACTGCGCTTGATATTAATTAGACATGCTTAAAAATGTAATATGTTCAGTTCTGTTATAATTGTTTTCCTATATAAAGCTGCCCGTAAGTAGTATATATGGTGTTCAGAGTTCCCCGGTGTTGTTTTTGCCAGCCATGACGTCACATTCCACCGATCCTTGAACTATACTGGCCCGCCTGCTTGTGTTTCAGGATGAACCGCTAAATTAAACACCCATATCCCAATTACCGTGTGTGTGAGAGCTAGATCCTAATCACCTGCCAAATTACGCTTAATGGAGATTGGCTAGGCAAATCACTGACCCGATAATCTGCGAAATTATGTACCAGTGTCTCAATTACCGTGGCGGAGATGTATTGTAATTAACTGTCAAAATACGGTTAATGGCTATGCAATCACTAACCCGCTAATCCACGAATTTAGGCATCCTTATCGGAAAGTCGAAACTATGACGATGTAAATTACAAAACAACCGCGATAAAAGGCACACGAAACACAGAGAGTTGACAACTTTCCCAGACAAATTTTTTATCCGCTTTAGAATAACAGTGGTGGCGAGTTGTCGATGTCTAATGATAATGTAAACAAAACACGTTTAAAAGCACTATCATCCAAACTTATGATGGCGGGGAAGGGTTTCCAGAAATGACCTAAGCCAACAGCTAAACTGCGCGCGCGTCTATCATGCGGGTCAGTGTAGGTGCGAGTGTGCTTGTGCAAATATCAACGAAATAATTCCCGGGAAATTTCGTTTTTGTCACTTAATGCAGCATACTGAACACGACTCGGCCGGCGTTGTTTTGGAACTGCTCAGTTGCAGTTGAGATAATGTCGCAATCATGAAAAAAGGATTGGACCAGGGGGACGCGGAGTTAATTTACTCGGAGATAGCTGAATTAGTGAATCATCCTTTAGATAATGTCACCACTCGTAGGTAGTGATGGAAACATAATAACAGAGGGATTCTTAATGGCAGAAAACCTAAATGAGTACTTTAGTTCGGTGTTTACCAGGGAAGATATTAGTATATTACCAGTACTTGAGACTAAGTTCGAAGGGAGAGAGTTTGACTATTTAGGACAACTAATTGTAACCCCAACAATGGTAGCTATGAAAATAAGAGATATGAAGGATAATAAATCACCTGGAGTGGATGGGATTCCTCCCAAATTACTATTGGAAATTGTAGAACAAATCAGCATACCGCTTGCAACAGTGTTCAATTTGTCATTAGAGGAGGGAATAGTTCCGTTAGAATGGAAAGAAGCAAACATTATACCATTATTTAAAAAAGGTTCGAGAAACAAGTCAGAGAACTATAGACCAGTGAGTTTAACATCGGTGATTTGCAAACTATTAGAAAGACTCATTAAAGATCACCTGGTTGATTTTCTTGTTAAAAATAAATTGATAAACCCATCTCAACATGGGTTTTTAAAGCGAGGTCATGCTTAACAAATATGTTATGTTTTTTGGAAGATGTCACAAAGTGGCTAGATGAGGGATCACCAGTAGATATAATCTACTTAGATTTTAAAAAAGCCTTTGACAAAGTGCCACACCAAAGACTACTACTTAAACTAAAGGCCCATGGCATAGGAAATGGAATGATCAACTGGATAGAAAAATGGCTTATTGGTAGAAGACAAAGAGTAGTAGTTGATGGGGAGGTTTCAAACTGGAAACCGGTTTTGAGTGGAGTACCGCAGGGATCAGTACTGGGACCTATTTTATTCTTAATATATATCAATGATTTGGATGATGACATAACAAGCAAGGTGTTGAAGTTTGCGGACGACACAAAAGTATTTAGGAAAATTAAAAGTGATGCAGATAGACAGCATTTACAAGATGATCTTAATAAGTTGATAGAATGGTCTGAGAAGTGGCAAATGCTGTTTAATTTTGGAAAGTGTAAGTGCCTTCACACAGGACATGGGAATGAAGATGCACAATATACAATGGGTGATACTGTACTAAATACTACCTCAAAGGAAAAGGACTTAGGGTTAACTATTAGTGCTGACATGAAGGTATCAGAGCAGTGTGGAATTGCAGCAGCGAAGGGAAACCAAATTCTTGGATTAATTAGGCGAAATATAGTGTACAAAGAAAAAGAACTAATAATACCGCTGTATAAAACAATAGTTAGGCCTCACTTAGAATATTGTATACAAGCATGGAGGCCATATCGCAAGAAGGATATTGATATGCTAGAAAGAGTACAAAGGAGAGCAACCAAAATGATACCAAAACTCAGGAATATTAGTTATGAAATGCGTCTAAAAGAATGTGGCTTAACAACACTAGAAACCAGAAGATTGAGAGGAGATCAGATTGAGGTGTTTAAAATATTGAATGGATATGAAAATATTGACAGAAATATTTTTCACAGTCAAGGAAGAGAGAAGGACTAGAGGACATGGAGTTACATTAGCAAAGAAGCAGTGTAGACTAGATATTAGAAAATTTTCATTTTCACAAAGAACAGTAAACGAATGGAACAGATTATCAGCTGATTGTGTAGGTGCTAGCAGTGTTAATATATTTAAAAATAAAATTGACATATACCTAAGAAGGGCGGGGTATACTTAGATAGATAGGTTGGACTCTCGATAAGCCAAATGGCTTCCTAGTCCACCTGCCATCTAGAGTTGAATCTCTAGGTGGCAATCTTGTTAAATCTTGTCTTGTTAAATAATAACTCAACGACCGTAATCATTGTTAGTATGAATTACTGTGATTGCCACCCGCGTGGGAATGAAATAGTGTAATTCGCAAATAGACGTGTCCCATTTCCGGAAACTATTTAGTCGAAAGACCTTCTATCGGGTATGTCCCGTCAAATCGCACTACCCTAAATCCTCGGTTATTCGTCAGTACTCGAAACAGGCTCGGTAAGCTACTGGTTGAGGTTCGTGATGAATGCAGAAGATAAAAAAGTGGGTTATGCACTTCGCTCACGCCATTCGCCGACATGGACACGACGTTGAAGCGTTCTTTTACATGTATTGTAGCCGGTCCAATGGGATGCGGTAAAACCACATTTGTCATCTGACTCTTGCGTTTCGCCTTGTCTATAATCGACTTACCGCCCGAGAGGATCGTCTGGTGCTACGGTCAGTGACAAAATACATACGCTGTAGCACTGTAGCGATAGGACATTTAGTAGGTATACATTTATCCTTTCACCTTATAAGCACCACCATCCAGGTGCTAGTAATATATACTACACTGATTTAAATTAATCAACAACTGCCATATCTTGTAAATACACATCTATGTGTAATTAGATAAGTTATCCTAATTATTGTATTACAAAGATAACAATTTCCTAAAATTAGCAGATAGCAGATACAATGTTTCAGTTGTGTACAAGGCTATGCCTTGTGGTCTCGCATGCCTGCTTTGTTTGGATGAGCAGTGTTGCCGCAACCTGAAATGTGAAATGTGTCGGCAATACATTAATAAATATATATCCTCTTCTATGAGCAATGCACAAAAAACAAAAGTTATTTTAAAAGAAGGAAGCTATAGAACAAATAAAGCACAGTGAACTGTTTTAACAAAACATTTTGTCATTGAAATATTTGTTCTTTGTCACTGAAATATTTGGTTGGGACAGAATTCATAAGCGCACGAGCGGAAATAGATAATTGAATGTTTCAGTATTTACGTGAAACATTTGGTCGATGAAATATATAAATATATATAATTACAAAGACATTTGGAACCTACAGTTGCATAACATTAACAGCCAATGACCGACTATTTCAGTAATCTGGCCAGGAAATGTTCAGGTGGCATAATATGACCCTTAAAGCGCGCCATGTACTCAAGTGAAAACTTATAATATATTTTAAGACCAAATGTTTCACTATAATGTATATCAATAAAAACAGTTTGGTATCTCACACCAGGACATGCAGAGAGCAGGGCAGCATAGTCGTTCGAGAGGCTGCGCACAGTTCGTACCCCCCTCAATGCTGCACAGTGACGAGCAGTTAGTTTGATACATAACTGCGATTGTATAACATCACGTTTGTTTATACAAAAAAATTTCATTGTCTTAGATCTGCTGGCTGCACTTCTTATAATAATAGATGGAATTAAAGATGCCCGCTTGTTGAGAATCTTACTCTTACGGCAGAGTGGATGTGTATCTGATAAAGACAATATGATACAATAACTAACTGTAATATTATTATATTAACCCAGCTAACAAAATCAGGTTACCAGAACGTTAGCAGAACGTGCCGTATAATATTGCGTTGCCGTAATCAAGTCGCGAAGTTACGAGTCCGTGTATGAGACTTACATACAGTGGTACTGATGGAGTCTCGTATCTTGGCGATTCGTGACAGATGGTAGTAGGCGGAGCGACACACGTTGGCCACTTGTGACGTCATAGTTAGGTTTGCGTCGACGTTGAATCCTAGATCCCGTATAACGGGGGAAGTTTCGACGAGCTGGCCACATATGTTGACGCGAACCTTTGTTAAATAACAATTTTGATAATGTTGACGCGAACTTTGTTTAAATAACGATTTGTATCGCATATTATGCGATACAAATCTCTACGGTCATATCACGTTGAAGAGGCTGATTCTCGTTCGGATACTGCAGACAAGAAACGACGAGCGCGGTTTGTTCTTGAATACGAGTGACGGTCTGAAAATGATATCTCTTGTCTAAACGAACAGGTCCAATTAAATGAATAAAACTACACACAATCATTGTTACAGCTGTTTGGCGTCGATGGTCGTTTTTGACAAATCTAGCTGCACAGTGCTGTACCTTTTCAAGATGTTTAATTTGGGTAGTCGTGTGTGGATTCCATATAGAAGAGGCATAGTCAAGTTTTGGTCAGGTTTGCATGGTCCGAGGGTTCGTTTGATCATACGTAAAACTTTTGATGATTTGGAAGCTATGTCAGTGATATGATTCGCCCAGGTTAGTTTAGTATCTAATTTTATTCCAAGATATGGGTGGCTGGAGATTGTGGAGAGTGGCACACCACAGGGGGAATACGAATGTAGTCTGGGTTTTGTTTTGTTTGTTATTGGGAGGTGCACACATTTGGGGATGTTAAACTCCATTTGTTGGACCATGTTTGTAGTTGGATCAGGTCAGATTGGAGGATGTTGTTATCTGTTTCAGATTTGATTTTGTGATAGATGATGCTGTCATCAGCAAAGAGCCGTATTGGAGATTGAATGTTGTTGTTTATGTCATTTATGTATAGCAGAAAAAGAACTGGTCCTAGGACTGAGCCTGTGGTACTCCAGATGTAACACATGTATTATCCGACAGGGCGCCGTTGACTGAAACTCTCTGTTTTCGGTGCGAAAGAAATGATTTTATCAAGGTTTTTGGTGTTTCCAGTTATTCCATAGAAGGCAAATTTTGATAGGAGGCGTTTATGAGGGACTTTGTCAAAGGCTTTGGCGAAATCAAGCAGGATGGCATCTATCTGTGTCTTGTTATCTATAGCTGTTATCCAGTCATGGACTGTCTCGATGAGTTGGGACTCACAAGACAGCCCTGACTGGAAACCATGTTGAAAGTGGAGGATGATGTTGTGTTTGTGTAAGTGTTTCCACATGTTGCTAAGGATAATGTGCTCCATCACTTTGCAGAGGATGCATGTTAATGAAATGGGTCTGTAATTGGCAGGGTCTGATTTGAGGGTCTTTGTGTATTGGTGTTACTAGTGCCTGGAGCCAGTCATCTGGAAGTTTGGAAGTGTTGTATGACTGCTGAAACATTTGTGTGATAATTGGGTCTATTTCTGCTGCAGTCTCTTTGAGGACCCTAGCAGGTAATTCATCTGGGCCTGTGGCTTTATTTTGATTTATATTTTTCAGTTGCTTAACTACTCCGTCTATCCCAATTTCGAGGAAGGGGATATCGGAGTAGACGGATGGAGCTAGTTTGGGGATGGGGTAGATTTCTTGGGTGAACACGGAGCTGAATTGGTTATTAAGGGTATTTGCCTTGTCGCGATCATTTGTGATTATTTGGCCATTTGTTTGCAAAGTAGGGATGCCAATGCTTTCTCGTTTGTTTGCTTTGATGAATGACCAGAATTGTTTTGGGTTTGTTTTAGACTTTCTCCAATGTGGTTATTAGGTAGTCTGAATAGGATTTGGCTGCAGCTTTGCTGGCTTGTCTTCGGAGTTGCCTAAACTTTTGTTGCGTTTTCTTTGCATTCTTATTATTTCACGTGTAATCCAGGGGAGGTGCGCTTTTGCTTTGGTGTTTCGGCTAGGAATATTGCGGTCAACTAACGAAGTAAGAAGTTCCAATTTTAATTGATGTCTCTTGAGTTTGGGTTCCTGTGGAAGTATGTTGTTGTTAGTTGATTTATATCATCCTTAAGTTTATCCCAGTTTGCAGATTTATATTGGAAGAATTTGTGTGGTGGTTTTCTGTTACGGACAGGGTTTAGGTTTACATTAAAGGTCACAGCTTCGTGGTCACTCATTCCAGGGGTGGAGTGAGTATATACGATTATTGATGGGTTGGAGGTGAGTATAAGGTTAAGGATATTGCCAGAGTCAATTCGTGTGGGATTGTTCATCATGTTTTGCAGGCCAAATTCATTAATGATTTCTAGACGTTTATTGTGTTTGCTGGCTGTTCTGTTGTTAGTGATTTGCCGTTTACTCCAGTTGATATCGGGAAGGTTGAAGTCTCCTGCTATGACTACATTTGGTGGGGTTTTCTGTGTTCTGTATAGTTTTGTCAGAGATTCGTGCAGGGCTTCAAGTGATTGGAGATGGTCATTGGGGGTCGGTAGTAGCTGGCAAAGTAAATGGATTTATTTCTTGTAAAATGAACTTTTATCCACACTATTTCACAGTTTGAGTTTAGGTTGGTAAGTGGCTCGGCAACAATGTCATCTCGAAAGGCTATGAGAACACCACCCCCATGGATGCTTCTGTCTTTTCGGATGGCGTTATAGTTGGGTGGTAGGAATGAGTAGGTAGGGTAGTTTTCGTCTATTTTGGTTTCAACTAGGAACATGATGTCTGGATTATTTGACTGGATGGTTGTTTTTAATTGGGTTGTGTTGGTGATACTTTTGATGCTGTTGGTATTGATCAGGATTGCGTTAAGTGTGTTTCGTTTGGTTTTCTTGCTACGTTCAGGGGTTGAAGTATTTTTGGGGGTTCGGTCCAAAGGTTAGATCATAGGTTTGGGATGTGTCATTTGTGTTTGTTCTGTCAATGAGGCTGTTAGGTCGTGTAGGGTCAACATGATTAGTGGTCAGGATTTCGGTATCTTCGGAGATGGGGCCTGGATTTAGTTGGATGTCTCCTGATAGGATGATGCACAAAAGTAGGGTGAATGTAGTTGCTGTCTTATTTGACCTCGGTCTGTATGGTGGTGGAGTGGTAGGTAATCTAGTAGAACTGTTTGATCTCAGACATTTTAGCTGTGCGATGGTATTCCAGATGGGACTGTATATGTAGTGTGACGTGATATAATTTATGTTTCCTTTATTGGTTTTGTTGTCTATATGGTCGGTCTCGGTTATGTTGTTATGAGAGCGCTTCAGTTGGTGATTAAGTCTACAGGTGGCGTACAGACATGCAATCATGAACAAAGAATATTTGAAAGTGCATCTTGACCGGGTATTATGCAAAGAACCAGCCATATCACCAGCTTATATGATAATGGTTAATAGTCAATAAAAATGTGTAAGTAACAAATGCACTGATCTTTCATAATGCAGCGAGTACATATAGAAGTTACAGCGTCTTTGCGTGGTGTTGCACATGTCATGGGACAGGGTAGGCACGCCCATAACGCAATATGTTTAATGGTACAAATGGAGTGATATTGTATGCATTTGATAAAGTAATATAACAATAAAGGGTGTGTATTATGAATAGAAATGCAAAAATGAACTTAATTTCGATAAGTAAGTATTGGAGATGTTAGAACAAGAAAACTATCGGTGACACTTCGGCGCGGTTTTAGCCATTGTTTCGACGCGGCAGCGAAAACACAGTTCGCATTGCTTCGTCTTCATACATGCGAAACTGCCCACGATTACTCTTTGGCGCTTCACAATTATGCGCTGTCATCATTTTAATAATCTACGTGAAATTTCCTTTCTAGAACTGGTAAAATCCTTTAACGACAAAACGTTGTTGGTTGACAACAAATATAGCATACTATGCTACGCAAATGTCTACGGTCATATCACGTTGAAGAAACGGGTTGTCGTCCAATCGCTGCACACAAGAAACGGCGAGCGCGGTTAGGAGTCGAACAACAGTGACGATCTGAGAATGATATCCGTCTGTAAATTAGTCACTTGTCTACACGAACAGCCCCAATTCAATGAACAAAATTACATACAATCATTGTTACAGATAAAAATCAACAATTGTCAACTTAGTTGACATAGGGTACTGCACGCGCCTGACGACACCTCGTCGTTGATAAGAGGACACCCACTCAACCAAAGTCTGCTGTCAACACGTGTGCGCACTGGACATCAACTTCGGTGTCGAAGCACCGTCGCACAGAATTATTCTATCGACTAGTAGTGTCGTCCTGACCAGATGTGAGTTTACTTTGCAACAGGGGAGACCTCCACTTGGGGATGCTTTGCCGAAACAAATGCCCAACATTATGTAGGCCAATAAACCTAATTCGTTGGACGTCTATCGGTGGACGCGTTCCAAAAACTGCGACGCAGATATAGACAACGGCTAAGTTGAATGTGAACAGATATTCAGGACTTGTCATCGGTCACGTTCACCTGTGTCATACATAAAAATTGCTATTTTGGTATAGCACAGTCCTTGGTTATTATTAAGTATTGCTCGATTCGTTGATTTTGTGGTGACAACGTATAGGCCTAATTATATTCGAGGTTGCAAATTTATTAGGGAATATTAACGGTTTCCCCGTACATTTCCTGCATCTCGGGCGCCCAACTTTCATGGATTGATCAACGAGTCCATGGATGTAACTTAGCATCAAGTCAATAGTATGGTAATAGGAATATTATAATGACAATTCGGCAACATCACTATCAACTAAGTATCGATAGCATGGAGTTCACGTTCTCCCCGTTCTTCGTTATGTTTAACATACAACGGGTATTTATGTGACAATGTTATGCCTTCTCTAACACAAGCGCGAAAGGAGAGATGTTTACTAATCATTACAATGACCAAATTCCCGCGTATTATGTTGTTGAATAAGTTTTGACGGTGTCATTGCTTCCACTTCCATGAGCCCAGTTTGGTTTCGCTGTAACCATGGTGACCATAACTATATTTCTAGTACAGCGTAATATCCGTGTGAAGCTCTTGTCTCAGGTTGTCGCAATGTCGGTCAATATTTTCATCCTGCAACTTGTGCTGATAGCTGAGTTGTCTTTCCTCGTCCACGGGAGAGTCTACTACACTGCATCTAAATGTAGAAGGTTGAAATCGGTGGTGCATAAAGGTTGAAAAATGACGAAATATTGATTGATGAGTATTATTCTTATGTGAAGATTATTCATAAAGTAGTTCTAGACATATATTCGGTAGTAGTTTTGGTAAAGGTTTGTTAGTTAACAGTATTTTTGAGCAGGTGTTTATTTTTAAATGTTTAAAAGAATGTGCGAACATTAAAAAAATTATGTAATTTTACAATTGTCATTTGTTATAACAAATTCCATTTTATGTGTTTACAGGTTAGGAAAGTTGTGTTCAACGACCTCCATGATAGCTGACATTCAAAGAACCGGAGTAGGTTACTTCCCAGCAAACACATAACGTTCCCGTAACGTTAGCAGAAGGTCATAATTAGGTTATGTAGTAACATTTCCATACGGAACGTTAAGGGAATGTCAAGAAAACTCTCCAAAACAAAGCCAAAAAACGCTAGAAGAACGTTTCCGGCTAACGTTATCGTAATATAGAAATAACTTTCTGCTAACGTTATGGTAACCTGATTTTGTTAGCTGGGTTATTATGATAATTATTATTACAGTTAGTTATTGTATCATATTGTCTTTATCAGATACACATCCACGCTGCCGTCAGAGTAAGATTCTCAACAAGCGGGCATCTTTAATTCCATCAATTATTATAAGAAGTTCATCCAGCAGATCTAAGACAAAAAACAGATTTTTTTGAATAAACAATCGTGATATTATAAAATCGCAGTTATGTATCAAACTAACTGCTATGTAGTGATATTTAAATGGTTTTTAGGACAGGCTGGATTCCACGCAGATATGCTCGTCACTGTGCAGCATTGAGGGGGGTACGAACTGTGCGCAGCCACTCGAACGACTATGATGTCCTGCTCTCTGCATGCCCTGGTGTGAGATACCAAACTGTTTTTATTGATATACATTATAGTGAAACTTTTGGTCTTAAAATGTATTATAAGTTTTCACTTGAGCACATGGCGCGCTATAAGGGTCATATGATGCCACCTGAGCGTTTCCTGGCCAGCTTACTGAAATAGTCGTTGGCTGTTAATGTTATGCAACTGTAAGTTCCAAATGTCTTTGTAATTATATATATTGATATATTTCAGCGACCAAATGTTTCATTTAAATACTGAAATATTCAGTTATCTATTTCTGCTCGTGCGCATATGAATTCTGTGCCAACGAAATATTTCAGTGACAAAGACCAAATATTTCAAGAACAAATTTTTTGTTAAAACAGTTCACTGTGCTTTATTTGTTCTATAGCTTCCTTCTTTTAAAATAACTTTTGTTTTTATGCATTGCTTATAGACGAGGATATATATTATATATTATTATGTTGCCGACACATTTCATATTTCAGGTTGCGGCGACACTGCTCATCCAAACAAAGCAGGCATGCGAGACTACAAGGCAAATAGCCTTGCACACAACTGAAACATTGTATCTGCTATCTGATACTTTAAGGAAATTGTTATCTTTGTAATGCAATAATTAGGATAACTTATTATACATAGATATGTGTATTTACAAGATATGGCAGTTGTTGATTAGTTTAAATAAGTGCAGTATGTATTACTACACCTGGATTGTGGTGCTTATAAGGTGTAAGGATAAATGTAGGCCTACTAATTATCCTATCGCTACAGTGCTACAGCGTATGTATTTTGCCACTGACCGTAGCACCAGACGATCCTCTCGGGCGGTAAGTTGATTATAGATGAGGCGAAATGCAAGTCAGGTGACAAATGTGGTTTTATCGCATCCCATTGGACTGGCTACAATACATGTAAAGAACGCTTCAACGTCGTGTCCATGTCGGCGAATGGCGTGAGCGAAGTGCATAACCCACTTTTTTATCTTCTGCATTCATCACGAACCTCAATCAATAGCTTTCCGAGCCTGTTTCGACTACTGACGAATAACCGAGGATCTAGGGTAGTGAGATTTGAAGGGAAATACCCGATCCTAGTTAGGAGGACTTTCGGCTAAATAGTTTTCTGAAATGGGACACGTCTATTTGCGAATTACATTATTTCATTCCGACCCGGGTGACAATCACAGTAATTCATACTAACAATGATTACGGACGTTGAGTTATTATGGTGACATTATCTAAAGGGTGATTCACTAATTCGGCTATCTCCGAATATATAAACTCCGCGTTCTCCTGGTTCAATCCTTTTTCATGATTGCGACATTATCTCAACTGCAAGTGAGCAGTTCCCAAACAACGCCAGCCGAGTCGTGTTCAGTTTGCTGTATTAAGTGACAAACGTAATTTCCCGTGAATGTTTTCGTTGATATTTGCACAAGCTCACTCGCACCTACACTAACCCGCGTAATAGACGCGCGCGCAGTTTAGCTGTTGGCTTAGGTCATTTCCGGAATCCCTTCCCCGCCATCACAAGTTTGGATGATCGTGCTTTTAAACGTACCTTGTTTACATTATCATTAAACATCGACAACTCGCCACAACTGTTATTCTACAGCGGGTAAAAAAAATTGTCGGGGAAAGTTGTCAACTCTCCTTGTTTCGTGTGCCTTTTATCGCGGTTGTTTTGTAATTTGCATCGTCATAGTTTGCATTTTCCGATAAGGATGCCTAAATTCGTGGATTAGCGGGTTAGTGATTGCTTAGCCATTAACTGTATTTTGGCAGTTGATTACAATACATCTCCGCCACGGTAATTGAGACACTGGTACACAATTTCGCAGATTATCGAGTCAGTGATTTGCCTAGCCAATCTCCATTAAGCGTAATTTGGCAGGTGATTAGGATCAAGCTCTCACACACACGGTAATTGGGATATGGGTGTTTAATTTAGCGGTTCATCCTGAAACACAAACAGGCGGGCCAGTATAGTTCAAGGATCGGTGGAATGTGACGTCATGGCTGGCAAAAACAACATCGGGGGACTCTGAACACCATATATACTACTCCCGTATTAATTAGTATCAATCACCATCCGTCTGTAATATTCAAATATACCTTAAATTAAACCTTTTTAATCCGTGCGAATAAGAGACACAGCTTTGAAGTAAGCAATATTTGGCGAGGAAATCAATAGTATTGTATATTGCAACAGAGTTAACGTAAACACTTTATAGTTGGGGTAATGCAACAAATGCAATGCTTCGCCATTACGGTATTAAATTAGTGACACGTCTTCAATTAATAGATAATATATATATATATATATATATATATATATATATAATATATATATATATAATTTATGTATATATCATGTCTAAAAACCCGTAAATTTAGTATTATGTAGTTAAATATATGTGCAGAATGTACAGTAATGTATGTAAATGGACAGTTATAGTGCATGTGGAACCTGAATTTCAGATAGCCATATAATGTTAATGATTTAAAGTTAAGTTTCCCAAAATGATACTAGTAATACCAATATGAACCAAAAATACCCCTCTCAGATTTATATTTGATACACATTCGGAAGATATTACCATTAAGGGTAGCTTGTTACATTTTATCGCAGTTTCAAACTTATGTTACAGATTTTTCAGGACTTCGAATTGATCATGCGTAACCGAGGACACAAGGCGCTTAATTCAGCGCTTGCGATCATTCGGCAGGAATATGATAGGTTCACCCGTGTCACAATTCATGACGATTGCTGCGCAATTAACGTGAAAGAAGTGAACTATAACGAAAAATATGCGGTATTTGTGAGTATTCTATTTCTAGGCAAAGGTTGTTAACGTCACTACTTAGAAATCATGCACGGGAATCATTTTGTGTCAAATCAAGCAGTTTTCAGAACACTCTAAAACAATGATGTTTCGTAATTTCATAAACATCTAATCGGTAAATAGGTGAATTTCGGAAATAATCATGGCAAATCTATGGCAATAAGCGCGGAAGTCCTCCTTATTGCCAGAGCAGCTCTGGGAATAAGCGCGGTTGTCGTCCTTATTGGTAGAGCCTCTGTGGCAATGAGCGTGGATGTCGCTGTTATTGCATGCGTTAGCGTTAGTTTCAGTGGCTACTCGTCGACTTCAGGTAAATGCGACGCCCTGACATCATTTGTAGCGTGATTTAAGCTATCTTGACCAGCTCTGGTAATTTGCGCTGGTATAGTCCTTACTGCAAGAGCAGAATTTATTGTATTGTTACATATATGCACGTCCGGTTGGCGTTATATTCAGCTAACGCACGTCGACATAATAATTACTTCAGTCAAATGTTACTCTCTGATATAGATGGTTGAGTGAATTGCATTTCAAAGTATTTGTGTTTGAATCCATCTAGAGTATTTGTGTTTGATATTATTTTCATTTTATGCGTAATTTCAATGATGTTTATCGGAGCAGCTTCTGAAATAGCGAGAATGTGACCGTTACTCCCCCATATCCACGCAGTTGAGTTTTCCATCGGCGTCATGTTAATGTTTTATCAGATTATTATACAGAAACTGTACCTAAGAAAATGCTTAAATATGTACACAGTCACTGCAATCAAGTCACTGATATGTCATCAAATTTCGTCACAAAACACAACCTCTGGCTCACTTAAAATGCATGTGAGTTGCCCGTCAATATTGGCCAACTTTAGCACGGTTTTTTTCAACATCCACAGGGTCACGTAACACATGGCTAAAAAAATCAATACGCTAAACACACTCTGTCTAACATTGGGTTTCTGGATGCCGGTATAAGATTTTCTTTCCCAGTCGTACCCTTTCGCAAAATAATTGTCATGATTCAAATAGGATTAAGATAGGAATTCTCCACTTCTGCCGCTGGCTGCAGCCTAAGAGTTGACAGAGCAATGAAAATGCCATTAATGGCTATTAAGGATTCAAAATAATAGTTGCCCGGTTACTAGACTATGGTTAAATTGCATTTTGTTGTTATTATTGTCTTGACATCATTGTCGTTAGGGGTGAGTTTACCATGATTTCCTTTTTCGTTGTCTTTTTTCTTCCTCTCACTTTCCCTTTCTTCGTTCTCTGTCAGCAGTCTAAAATTCCTTCTATGTATCATTTTCTCCATTCTTCTCCCACTCTTTCTAGGTCACTTTTAATGCAACCACCCAATCGCCATTTCGGTCTTCGCCTCCTCCATTTCCACTCCACTTTCTGGGCACCTGCTCTCTTTGCCAGTTTTTCATTTCCCATTTTTTTCTACATGACCAGCCTATGTACTCCTTACCAATTTCTTCCTCCACTCTCATTTAATCCATTTTCTCGTATCAGCTCTCTTAACTCCCACGATTATTCTTACCAGGTTGTTTTTCGCAAACCTGGACATTCTCGTGTTGTTTCTCTGCTAGTGCCATCGTCGTCTGGTGCATTGATGTATGCCGGGGTAACACATGAGCTGAGCATGTTTCCTTTACGTTTAGGTCCTACGGGATATGCGTCTATCTCCCATTAGCCCTTCGACATTCCTCCAAGCGTTTGCCTTGGCTGCAAGCCCAATTGTAACAAAAGCAATTAATCTAGTGGAGTTTGCACTGAGAAAATACCAATTCCTATCGTGAAGTTATAAATTGTAATACGCAACGTTACGTATTGTGAAGTTACTGGTTGAACGCGAACGTCACACCATCTATGTTAAGGTAGGGATGCTTAATTATTGTTTCATCACAGTAAGTGACCTATGTCTGTATTTGTCATGGTCTTTGTCAGTAGGTTTGGAAGGCATAGCGTGAGGAATGTGGTGGCCGGCTATAGACTGATGTTATCTAGGGACTTTGGGCTCGTGTCTCTTTAATAACGTGTCGTTTCTCTCTTACTTTCTAAATTTGATTCCTTCTGTGAATGGTTTTGCTGAACTTCCAGCTACATTGGTCAGTGAATTTGGTTATATATATATATATATATATATATATATATATATATATATATATATATATATATTATATATATATATATATATATATATATATATATATATATATATATATATATATATATATATATATATATAAATATATATATATATATATATATATGTATATAATACAGAGTTTGCTTGGTTATCGGGTGGCCCCCTCCAAAGCAAAATCCTGGCTACGCCACTGGCCCTATTGTATTCATTTCGAATGACACAATTCTTTTGGTGCTACATTCGTATGTGTCAGCCCAGGAAGCGTAACCGTGCTCAGACCCCTTTTAGCTCCAGTCAGGACACGTCCTCGTGTGGATATTTATAGATTTACTAGAAGCCAACCTCAGACAGAGTGAAGCTGACCATTCCCATCCCGCTGTTGTTGACATGGCACCTTGACTAATTGTAGTGGCAGCGATGATAGGGGCTGAATCAATAACACAGTAGTTCCCTGTTAAAGTGGACGGTACCCTGTCTGGATGTTTAAGCTACAATCTTCAAAACTACCGATTTTCTATAAATGCAACTCAAGTTGTGTTTATTTTGATGTTAGTGCTTGTTAGTAAGAAAACATGATGTATCTATAGTCTGTATTATTTTGCATATATCAAAACATAAATGCCAAAATTATATCTACTTTGTGTACATGTTGTGAGCATGTTTTCCTAAAAATAAAAAATAAACTACTGAAAGAAACTGACATGTAATGTACCTCTCCCCAAGGGTGTGTGTGTGTGTGTGTGTGTGTGTGTGTGTGTGTGTGTGTGTGTGTGTGGTGGTGGCGTGGTGCGTGCGTGCGTGCGTGCGTGCGTGCGTGCGTGCGTGCGTGCGTGCGTGCGTGCGTGCGTGCGATCATCTAAATCATTCAAAACATTATATCAGGGCGTCACATTTATCTGAAGTAATTACTATGTCGAAATGCGTTCGCTGAAAATATCGCCAACCTACACTAGCATGCACGTCCTCGCATATCCATTTCTGCTCTGGCAATAAGAACGAATTCTGCGCTTATTGCCAGAGCTGTTCTGCGGATCTCTTATTTCAGTTTCCCCGCCACGATCGTCTAAATCACTCAAAAACACTATACCACAGCGTCATATTTATATGAAGTAATTACTATGTCGACGTGTGTTCGCTACACATCTCGCAGACTGGACGCGCACGCACATCCCCATACATCCACCTTTGCTCTAGCAATAAGGAATGTTTCCGTGCTTATTGCCAGAGCTGCTCTGTGGGTCTCTCTGATTTCAATTTCCCCGCCAATATAATTTAAATCACTCAAAACACTATAACAGGGCGTCACATTTATCATAAATAATTAGTATGTCGACGTGCGTTCGCTGAAAATATCGTCAACCGGACGTGCAGGCCCATTTCCGCACGTCCACTTCTGCTTTGGCAATAAGAACGACTTCTGCGGTTATTGCCAGAGC
The DNA here is from genome assembly GCA_025642075.2 of Ridgeia piscesae. Classification (NCBI taxonomy): domain Eukaryota; kingdom Metazoa; phylum Annelida; class Polychaeta; order Sabellida; family Siboglinidae; genus Ridgeia; species Ridgeia piscesae. The sequence goes on along the minus strand of JAODUO010000301.1, from coordinate 362,459 downwards.
AGCTCTCGCAATAGTGAGGGCAATGTTTTAAAACAATTGCTAAGCACCATATATAACACTCTTGTCTCGTTCCTTTTCCTAGTATAATAGCTCTATTGCCGGATCCCCAACCCCCTTTCTGTTACCGTTTTTACACATCCAGTACAAATGCAAACGTGTACGCCTATTGTATTTATTGCACTGTTTGCGAGTTGATCTATCTCTATTTGTTATTCATTTATTGGAGATTGATTGATTCCATGTGCATATTGATTGATTCCATGTGCATATAGCGAGTATGCGTACATTTCGTTTCATTAGTAACTTGTTTATGGCACGATCGCCCTAACGTATATCTTTAAATACTGGAGCTTGGGCAGAGAGCCTTGTGAATGCCTTTTATTTTTTTATTCAGACACTAGCGGTGGATACAATGAGTATTCTGGGGTAGGGGGCTGTGTACGCCTTCCATAAACCCACATACCGTTGAATCGGTATGTGTATACTGTTTTGAAAAAGGTCCTGAGGAACCGGCATTCTATACGCTGTGTAACAACAGGTAATACTAAAAGGTCTTTTGAATATTATAAACTGCATAAAGGTTCAATGAAAAGAGAACAACACACTCTGGCTTTCTCTTCTGTTCGAAAAACGCACTTCCAGAAGAACAGACCGTACAAGTCGATCAATGATTTGATCCCGCCAAACCACCGTTACACTTAAAAGTTATGTTACCGTACGTTTCCTCACATAGCATTCGGAACGCTAGGACAAAAATCGTAAAGCGTACCATACACCGCATGAAATATACGGTAGGTGCCGCGTACCGTACAGACAATAGAGGCAAACGGTAAACAAATGTAGTGATCTCAGGTTCTTCGCTCCACTGTTTACATGGGGAAGGGGAGTGTGTCTGACAATTTTCGCGACATTAAACAAAGACCAATGAGCGCTAACGGGACTGTTTATCGTTGGTTCGTTGCTGGATATCTAATAAAATCAGCATCTTTATCACCCCTTTGTGCATTGTATATTACCCATTCGTTATAGGTGAGCGGCAAATCCCCACAAAGTGCTGGGAATAGAAGATGTAGAGCTTTCGTGTAATATATATTATATATATATAATATATATATATATATATATATATATATATATATAATATATATATATATATATATTGGGGTGGCAAAATATATTTGAAATCAACAACGCATACGGGCTAAAAAGATGAAACAGCAGTGTTAAAGTTTCAGAGAAAACCATTGAGAGGAAAAGATCTCTCAACGCACACAAAGTTTATCGCATAGTAATAAATTGAAACACCTGTCCATTTGACAGTCACATATATGCAATAGTAAACCTATACATGTTCTATCCTATGAACGTTTAGGTTGATTTAGACTCATCAGGTTCTAGAACAAATTCAGCTTGACTGTCCAAACGGCCACTTTGAGCAACTGAGGCAATTTGCATAAATCCAAGATGGCCTCTGGGCAGATCTTAAAAAATATTTTAGAACTACTTGTCGTAGAATTAAGTGCACTACCTATTTTTAGGGGTATTTAATTGATTGTTGGTATGTAGAATATTTTCAATTCAACGTCAAGATCAGACACTGAAGGCAGGTAAAGGTCAAAGTTGACCTCTCGGTAGACAGCACATAGAAATCTCTATGAAATAAAATGTTAGTACATTCATGAATATAAATGGATGATCTTATAATATTTGACACCTTTGTTCATGAGAAAATACTATTCGGTCTTAATTTAAATTATTTGAAACACATAGTCACACATGCTACACTTAGTGTATAGTACAAGTATAGTTAGTAACATTGGCACTCATATTTATCTTTGAGGGAATGTCTTGCATTAAGTAATTATGTGTGAAAGTCGTTGTAGATATGTTACAAGGAATGAACCTATTTGTTTAAATTATTACTGTGACGTAACAAGCAGACAAGTATGACCCATAATAAAAACTAGCTCAATGCATGCCCCATTACTGAAACAAATGTATTGCACACCATAATGAACATTTGACATTTCCGGGCAGAACATTTGTAATAAAAAATACACACAATGTGTATATCATAAAGAGCAATTACAAGCACATGTGTGTCTACGTTCAATGCAGGAGAGATCTTGATGATGGAGACTTGTGACGATGTATTTTGGTAATTAGTTCTTAGTAATTTGGTAATTAGTTTGGTAATCTTCTATCGCATTGATGCGGCCAACTCTGGAAAAAGCCTGCTTTGTGTACTTAGCGAAGACACAGACGTGTTTGTCCTACTGGTATGTTGGGTGTATCGGGCAGAGATGTTGTGTAAGGTGCAGATGGAACTATGAGATATGACAATGATGGGCCACAGTGTCTGCAGTAGCATGACATGCACGCCCTTTGCAATTGCGATATGACCTCTTATACATCCATACGCCAAATCCAAGATCAATGAGCTAAACACCTTGCTCACAGAAGATTTCCCAGGATAATGTACTGGGGGAAGTGGTCGCGACGCAGGCGGGTCCGACGAAGGCGGCGAAAATCTGTTTTCATTGCACTGCATGGTCAGCCACCGGAGACATCCATGGAGTTTGCCCGATTTATACTGTTCATCAAGAAGAAGAAAAGTCCCAAAGTCAAAGCCCTACCTCCGACATCAACCAACCTGTTTCTGCACACGCTGCAGGACAATCTGTAGCCCTTGATAATTTTTTTTATTAAGCTAATAATTAAATAAATATATAAATAAATATTATAATGTCTAAACTGTCATTTAAAATTAAAAGTTATATTTAAAATGTAATTATATTTAAAATTGAATACGTCCAAATTATATTACATTTTGTATTACAAATTTCATTAACAATTATATTAAAAAGTATATTAAATTATTATTTTAAAAATATATTAAAAATTATTATGTTAAGCTAACATTTCACCATGAAAGACGATTTATTGTTCAGCACTGGCGATCCGCTATTTTGGAACAGGCACGCTTACACTCCTTACTCGGTCCGGCAACACCAACAAACGTCAGAAAGAGAACAAGCCCGCCAAAGTGTTGAAAACAGCCAAATTAATACTCCTAAGGCTGCTACAGCACGTGATAGAAACTATTTCTAAAGCGATTTGTTTTTGTACTGATGCTTCTAAAACGTTTGCCTGGCGGTAATAATTCGAACAGATGATGGGCGGGGTGAGTTTGGTCTGAGATAATAACATTATTGCCAGCTCTTTTTTGGACTTGTCGTTGTATATAGCTCTTAGACGGGTGAGTACACCGCCGACAATTCTGGAAGCTGTTTTCACCACTATGTCAAGCCTGCTCCTCTGGCGCTGGATGCCACCGAACCACACACATATTAACAGGCATGGGAATCTTCCGTTGTTCGTCAACCCGATTTAGCCGTTTCTGTGATTCGTCCAAATCCGATTTTTAATATGGCGGGATACAATTGGTCAGAAATACACAACAACATTTTTGGGTCGATTCCTGCAGTGCCATAGATCGCATTCGCGACTGTAGTCCTTTTAAACGTAAGCCGCAGTTTAATTACCCGGGTAGCTAGGAACTGCGAGCAAGCTGCATGTCGTTATAGTACATTACCAAATACGGCCGATTTTCCTACGCTCTGCGTGAGAAATTTACCATACCAAGGAAACTTTGCAGTTCCTGGGCATTTGTCGGCGGTGTCATGTCAACAATTGCTGGGATCTCATCAGGATCAGGTTCTAACCCTTTTGACGAGAGGTAGTTTCCGAAGAACTTGATTCTGTGTGATTTCACAACGCATATGTCAGGGTTGAGGCATAGACCAACCTCTTGTGTACGTTTCATAACGTTGTCCAGGTGTTCGTCATGCTCTGCTTCGGTTTTGCCAAACACAACGATGTCGTCAATTATTGCTACAACACCAGGTAGACCTTCGAACGTTTGGTCGACTTTCTTCTGGAACACGTCCTGTGCCGAAACTAGCCCAAATGGGAGACGACGGATGCAGTATCGGCCGTATGGCATGTTGAACGTCGTAAGTAGTTTCGACATCATCCAACTTCACGTTCCAGAACCAAGATCGTGCACTATTGAGAATACACAATTGTATTGAGAATACACTGGCACCTTGTAATTGTGGTAGAATGTCTTCTAAGACCTGTGTGTAGTGATGAGGTCTTCTCACACAGTTGTTCAAGTCCTTTGGATCTAGGCATATGCGTAGTTCACCTGATGGTTTCGTGACGTACACAACACTGTTAACCCAGTCAACCTTCTCGATGACGTCTATTTCGATCATTCGTTTTAATTCTTTCTCCACAGCATCTTTCATAGACTCAGGGTCGCGTCTTGGTGGATGTATGACAGGCTCTGCATCCTGTTTCAGGTCAATATGATACACGCCAGAGAAGAGACCAACACCTCGAAAGCATTTCGGGTATTTCTCGAGTAATTTCTCTTTGGCATCACCATTGCCTTCACCAGACAATTTGCTGTTTCCTTCTTCCTGTATTGCATTAAGTTGATTCTTTTTGTGACAGTCAATGCATGCTGAATTTTGTTCACAGTTTAGTGAAATTAGTCGTAGGGCTATACATGCTTGCAGTCCTAGCATTGTTGATCCAATGTCCTCTATGACATGAAACTTGACATTGAGCGCGATGTCGTTGTGCGTGCACTGTAGCGTGAAGCATCCGTACTGGTTTATGTTTGCACCACAGCATGCGCTCAGACTGACTTTGGATTTCTGTAGAGCGATTGGTCGTCCATCGATGTCTTTCTGTTCTGGGAACAGGTGTTTGTATACACGTAGTGGCATCACATTCACCTCTACTCCGCAGTCAATATTACATTCCACAAGAATGTGTGTCGTTTGTCCTCTCGTCTGTATGTTTGCGAATGCTTGAGATTTGCTTTCATTTTTGTATATGGACTCAATTTTTGCAATCGGTGCAGTTTTTATTGAATCGAGCACAAAGTGTTCGTCTTTGTCATTGTTATCCTTTTCGCTGTACTGTCTTTCTTCCACGGTAAGCATGTTTGCTTTTCGATCTGTTTTGGTGTTGTTGTTGTTGATGTCTTACTCCGCTGTCTCGCTTTTTTCTTCAAACATACACAAGCCCAATGTCTAGAGCAGTAATGTTGTGGTCACAATATAGGTATGTGGACAGCCGATTTCCGTGTTATGAAATATTTTGCATTTGACCTTCATTAACCTTCGTGTCCGCCATTTTATAAAATGATGGCCGTTAAAACGAGTGTTGTCCATACCTTTAAAATGCTTCAGTCAGAACCGCTACATTTGTATCAAAATGTAAGTTTGTCAAGGTAGCGATTTCCACTGTGTTACGTAGGACCTTCTCCAACTTCAACATCCGCCATTTTTAAAGATGGCGCCTTTCAAATCACATTTTCATCAAATCTTAAGAAATAAACCACCTAGAGAGATAACGTTGGTGTCAATATGAAGGTTTTATGTGCTGCTATTATAAATATGTTATTAATTTTTCTTGTCGGACATTCATATTATGAATGTCCGACAAGAAAAATTAATAACATATTTGGTCATATCTATTAGCTTTTTTCAATATAGCAACTTTTAGATGATATAAATGCTGAGTGTATTAATAACAACACAAATATACTATAGAATGTAGCGCAGGTAATCCATAGAATTATGACAGCCTTCTGCGTGCTACTTCCACCAGAAAAGTGTAGATGTAATATAATATCCGAATGGTCATAGTATATAAAGTGGCAGACCAGCCTCTGTGACATCAAATGTACAATGTCTGGCGACAAATTGGAACAAATGCGTTGTGTCAGGCGCCCTGCTTATTCAAAACATGACGCAGAGGGGGTAGGTTACAAAACTATTACTGACAATATCAATGAAACCCATTGATATTGTCAGGCTTGGTTGCTTGCCTAAGATAATCAACCTATCAAGGTTAGATGATTGTGCAGGCATTGAGGCAATTATCTGCAGCACAAAGCCAAATGGCACGACTCTTGTCAATTGCAATTCAACAAGACAACACTTCAGCGAGCAGAGAAGATGAAATCTCACATTGAAGACAATACAGATGTTTCTAAGAAGTTCTCCCGTCAGTCTGTAGAGGGAGTACCTCCTTCCACAGAAACATGTTTCTTCTGCCGCATGTCTCCAGTTGGAGAGTCTTTACGCAATGCATCGACCTTTCAGGTTGATGTTCGAGTCAGACAGTAGGCTGTCATTGTTGCGAAACTACGTGCTAGGGACATTATTGCATAAGAGGCCAAATATCATACCCAATGCCTGGTAACGTACAACAAAGCAAGCGAAGTGGCAGCATCTAATGAACATGAAGTAGACTCTGATCTGGGTGGCTGCTTGGAAGATCTCGTTCCTGTACAAGTCAGTTCCCCCACTCCTGTCGTACATGTCATCATTCTTGATTGGGCTTCAATCTCCAACATGTTTCGACTGGATTATGCAGACATTTTCTTATTTACGATCCAAGTGTTCCTGCCGTACATCACATCACAATTGCAACATGTGAGCAGACTAGTTGTGTGGGATGAACATCTCGCAGATAGCTTGAAGGCTGAAACACGAACAATGAGAGGAAAATGTATCCGCTGCCGCCTTTCTCTGCATTGACAACGACAATATAGGTTTTTTTTCATTTTGGGCAGCTAGTGCCGCAACCATTGCCACTGACAAACAAGTCGTCAGCACATATCACACTGATGTGCCACGAGACATATAAGGCCTTGTTCCATTCACTCATGAAGAAGCAGATACACGAATCCTACTCCACCTGGAAGATACCCATTCACACAGTTGACACAGATGTGGTAATTCTTTCAATGACATCAGCCAAGCGCCTCAACATCACCGAACTGTGGATTGCATTTGGTGCTCGGAAGAACTTCCGATATTTACCGGCCCACGAAATGGCCAACGCACTGGGTTTGGACAGTTGTGTTTCTTTGCCAATGTTTCATGCCTTCACTGGTTGTGATACAGTGTCATGTTTTGGAAGCAAAAGCAAACGGACTGCATGGGACATGGGGAACGCCTATGACGAAGTCACACCAGCTTTCTGTGCTTTGGCTGCTACCATGGAGACCTTAGAAAATTGGCTGTATCCACTGGAACGATTACTAATCTTGCTGTACGACTGTACTAGCAGCCAGGAATTTGTCAACGAAGCGAGGAACAGTTCACACAAAAAGGTAGAGCTATTGTCCTCCGACACAAGCAGTACTTATCCAGCACACAAAGCGGGCTGCTCACCAAGCCGTTCACTGTTGGGCAAAAATATCAATGCACTCCTCTTTGCTACTGTGGTGGACTGTGTGCTCGTAGCTAATGTGTGACACAGTGAATATTAGTACGTGTAATAACCAGGAACTGTTACATTTTGCATAGGACGTTTTAGTCATGGACAATGTGTAAACACTTATGATATATATATATATATATATATATATATATATATATATATATATATATATATATATACACGTGTTACATGCATATTGAACTGTCACACCGACGTAGTAGGTTTCTGCTGTGGAATGTGTCTGATGACATGTCACAAAACAATGATACTACCACTGTTATACTAATAAACAATGAGTTAAACATGCACATCGTTTTGAAAGTAAAATAACATTTCATAAATAGCGATTTGGAACGTTTTGCGATACTCCTCTCTAGAATATACCCTAGCTAGTAATATAACTTTTACTGGTAGCCATTACAGAATATATTATAACCGCCATTTTTAACCGCCATCTTGAAAAAGACAGATACGAATGTCCGACATGATCAACAGCAGCATATTTAAAATAGCAGCGCCTTGCCTTGCCTATCCCTTGTCTTAGTGGACCGTTGGGGCGCCACAGATGATCTGGCAGCCAGCTCCATCCATTCCTCTCGTCTCTCAGTCTTCCTCATGGCGGCGCCCAGTGTCATGCCCGTCCATTCCGGGATGTTGTCCTCCCATCTCTTTTTCTGTCTGCCTCTTCTTCGCCCTCCTTGCACTGTGCCCTGCAGGATTGTCTTGGCAAGCCCTGAAGATCTTGTTATGTGCCCGTACCATTTCAGTTTGCGTCTTTTTACTGTGGTCAAGAGGTCTTAGTGGGGCTCAATGGCTTGCCAAGTTCTGTTTCGCACCTCTTCGTTTGAGATGTGGTCTCTGTAGGTGATGCCGAGGAGCTTTCTGAGGCATCTCATCTCCATGGCCTGCATCCTTCTTTCTGTGTCTGCTGTTAGTGTCCAAGACTCACAGGCGTACAGGACTAGGGAGCGCATCAGTCTGATCTTTGAGCTGAGCGCTATATTCCTGTCATTCCAGATGGTCTTGAGTTTGGCGAGTGCTGCTGTAGCCTGGGTGATCCTGGCGCGAATTTCAGGTTTAGATCCTTCATTTGCGATGATTGCTCCCAGATATTTAAACCTGTGGACGCAATCTAGTTTCTCGCCGTTGACCCTGATGTCAGTGCTGAACCCATTGGTGTTGTTGGTCATCAGTTTGGTCTTCTCTGCATTGATCTGCATGCCGAAGGCTGTAGAAGTCTTGTCAAGGCGCTCCACCAAGTCAGCTAGCTCCTCTTCCCTTCCTGCCAGGCCATCTATGGCGTCGGTTAAACGCAAGTTTAGTTTAAGATAGCAGCACATAAAACCTTAATGTTGACACCAACTGTACCTGTCTAGGTGGTTTATTCTTAAGATTTGAGGAAAATATTTGATTTGAAAGGCGCCATCTTTAATAATGGCGGATGTTGAAGTTGGAGAAGGTCATATGTAACATAGTGGAAGTTGCTACCTTGAAAAACTTACATTTTGATACAAATGTAGCGGTTCTGACTGAAGCATTTTAAAGGGATGGACAAAGCTTCGTTTTAATAGCCGTCACTTGATAAAATGACGGATACGAAGGTCAACGAAGGTCAAATTCAAAATATTTCACAACACTGAAATCGGCAGTCCACATACCTATATTGTGATAACAAAATTATTGCTCTAGGTGGCGTAGGTCATGAGATATAGGATAATTAGTCTTGGCGGCCGCCATCTTTAATAATGGCGGATGTGAATGTCGCAGAAGGTCAAAAGTAATATATTTGAAATGGTGGTCCCCGATTACCTATATTAGATACCAAAACGACTGATTTACTTGAAGCAGTTGTTAAGATATGAGAACATAAGTTTACGGCGGCAATCTTGAAAAATGGCTGCCAACGCCTTCAAGGGCGAAATCTGTGATGGCCCTATATCCACATGTTTTTGTAATGATGAAATCTAAGTGTGTGTGTGCCAAGTTTCATGCTTGTATCATAAAACGCACAATTCATTCATATATCGGCTGGGCTATTATACATTATGCAGTTGCTCATAATTGCTGTTTGGGCATTCAAGTTAAATTTGCTCTAGGACCTGATGAGTCCAAATCAAAAAAAATATTCATAAGATAGAACATTTATAGGTTCACTAATGAACACATGTGACTATCAAATGGACAGTTCTTAAATGTATTACTATGTGATAAAAGTTGTGGGTGTTGAGAGGTCTTTTCCTCAAAGGATTTCTTTGAAATATTAACACAGTTGTTTTCTCATCCAACCTCATCTTTTCAGCGCGTATGCGTGGTTGATTAAATTAATTACTTTCTCACCATGTGAAATTCTCACACATACACATGCACACGCACACGCACACGCGCACACGCACACGACACACACACACACACACACACACACACACACACACACACATATGGATCGTTTATTCTCTCCCATCAAAAAGAGATACAATGTGGAACTGTTGCGGCCATGGTAAGGCCAATGCTAATGAGAAATATCTTGAGTTTTCTTAGTGCCGCAAACGTCATCAAGTTAAAAACACTCCGTGTCTATATTGTTACTAAGCACATGTCATATATCATTATGAAGAAAACTCCCACCGTCATAATTAGATGGCTTGGAGTTGTCAGTGGAAGGAGCATCTGAAGAGCGACGATCAAATAGTATCACAGTCATGTGATCAGTATTCGAAATTGCATCATATAGTCCTACACACATTATTTAATATGATTGCGTACGTACCTACCTACTCATGATCACTGGACAGACTGTCACATCATCATCGTTCCCTCGAAACAAGGATGACGTATTCCAATGGTCAGTCATGTGTCCTGAGGTGACTCAAGAGCCTTTCGTCTGCAGATCTTGTTGCTGTGTGGGCAGGAGGTGCCAGATGGAAGGGAGATGTGAAGATGTTGAGACATATCCGTATCCTTTCTCCTATGCCGTTTCTCCGTCTCGTGAAGTACACGGGTTTTGTCAAATTTGGCCGTTGCCTTAGATATGTGCAGGGCCAAAGTGGACACTCCGCATCCATACGTTGCCAGGCATTGGTGTCAATTTGGTCTTTCTTTATGTAATGTTTAGCAGAATCTTTGAATCGTTTTCCCTGGCCACCACGTATTCTCGTACCATGTGTTAGTTGTGCAAACACTACTTGTCGGGGGAGATGGTTGTCCGACATTCTAATATAGTGACCAGCCCAGCGGAGTTGGTTCTGCACTACCATTGCCTCAATACTAGTTGTGTTGGCCTCCGAAGGACAATGGCATTGGTGCGGCGATCTTCCCATCGGATATAAAGTATCCTTCTGAGGCGACGTTGGTCGAATTTCTCCAGGGTCTTCAGTTGACACCGATATGTAACCCACATCTCGCTCCCATAGAGTAGAATGGTAATATAAACGGCTTTGTCGACCGTCATCTTTCGTGAGGTTGTGGTTATCACAGTTTCCTGAAGGATGCGCAGTTTCCTGAAGGATGTGCTGGCACAGCATATACGATGTTGAATTTCTGCATCTAATGGTGGCCTTCTGGGATAGGTGACTCCCTAAGTACGTGAAATGATCAACAACTTCTAGGGTTGTTGCACATATTTTAATGTCAGGAGGTCCATCAATGTTGCCTGCAGTGGGTTGGTATATGATTTTGGTTTTTCTGATGTTGATGGATAGTCCTACACTTTGGTATGCTTCTGTACGGATGTCAAGGCTTGTCTGAAGCTCTTCTATCGTATAAGCAAGAAAGCCACATTCATCATAATACTGAAGGTCTACAACGCAGTCTTGGTCACTTTTATATTGGCCTTGAGACTACTCAGGTTGAAAAGTCTCCCATTGAGCCGGTAGTCAATTTCCGCTCCACGCGGAAGGCGATTACGAACAAGAAAGAGTATGGCACACAGATAGATAGCGAAGAGAGTCGGTGCGATAACACATCCTTGCTTCACCCATGTACGGATGGTGAAAGATTTTGTTTCATTTCCGTTGATGAGGACAGTTGTTGTCATCGTGTCGTGGAAAAGTCTCAGGATTGTGATGAAGTTAGCAGGACATCCACATCTGGACAGAACTCCAGAGAGCTTCACGGTTGACGGAGTCGAAGGCCTTAGTCAAGTCAATGAAAGCCATGTAAAGATCTTTATTTTGTTCCAGTCATTTATTTTGAATTTCTTGTGCATGTCATGCTGATCAGCAAAGTCTTGAATCGTGTTGTCTTTCTCTTCGCACCACTTGTTTTTAACATATCTCGCGTTCTTTTGGATTTTAGCTTTGAACGCGTTTATATTTTTTTTGCTTCTGTTCAGTCGTTATGTCATTTTGCCACAGACAGAAGGTGTTTCGTTTTCAATCAAGGAAGTCTTGAATCTACACATCATTCTCATCAAACCAGGCCTGGTGCGCACGTGAGGTGTCGCCGATTGTCTTGGTACATGCTTTGTGCGTGGCGGATTTAAGTGTATCCCACTGCTGGTTGCCATATATGTCAGCTGAAGGATGACCAACAAGTCAAGAGGCGAAATATTCATAGAGCTTAGTTCTTGTGCATGAATCTTAGAGGGATTTTATACTGTACTTATTGCTGCTTGTTTGGACGTTGACGATGTTTGCGAGCAAGGCAAATGTTCATGATCGATCGCACAAAGCGATGATCTGTTGTAAATGCGACTGTTCCACGCATTGCCCGTGTAATGCGGACATCATAATAGTACAAGTCACGAAGAATAACATAGTCCAAGAGATGAGAGTGTTTAGAACGTTGGTGCATCCATGTCGTCTTATACATGTAGTTCTGTCGGAATAGGGTGTTAGTAATTACAGTGTCATGTTCTGCACACTTACGTAACAGGGGAATGCCGTTTGAGTTAGTAGTTCCAACCGCTTCCTTGCCGATGATGTTATTCCACAGTCTGGAATCGCGACCTACTCTGGCATTAAAGTCGCCCAGTAAGATGAGGTTCCTCGCTTGAGGAAGGGCCTAGAAAAGATGGCCCAAACCTAGGTTATCCCATCCTATCCTGGCCGGAAAACGGCATCCCACGGGATCACCATAATGCGGTCGAACCAAACAAAATTATCGAACTTTGAAAGTTTCAACATCGAATATGCGGACTTTGATGGGACCTCAGGGAAGATGGTGGTTACGCCTTTTTCCGGATAGGAACATCAATGGCAGATCGTCAAATACATGGAGTAGGATTCGCCATCAATAATGAGATATTGAGACAGCTAGCTGAACTCCCTGTTGGGATCAACGAACGCCTTATGACCCTACGGTTGGGCATACACATAAATCGACTAGTTACTGTCATTAGCGCTTACGCTTCAACAAGAGGAAGACATAAAAAAATCACTTAATACGACGCTACCTATACGAAAGCTCCGCAGTAGGTATGAAATTAATTACTGAATTACCTAATGGTGGTAATTAAGCGGTTACTAATCCTTTTGGCCGTCTAATTTGCTCGGCGACCCATGCCTTTAAGCAGTTAACGTTTGATAAACTAAATACAAAATAAAACGCACAGATATAACAGTGATGATATAAAATATATATATTAATATATATATATATATATATATATATATATATATATATATATATATATATATATATATTGAACTATATCATTTTCGAAGGATTCAGCAAGTCAAATCCTTCCAACGGAAAATGAGGGAGGCATATTGTCAAGTGAAAACAAAGCTGACGGATGAAATCGGGAAAGTGCATGGTTTTGGCGATTTGTAAAGGCTATTCAGCTAATTTACTTAATAATAGTGGCACATAATACAAGCTGCCTCACAACACGATTGGACATGTTGAATAAAAAAGAAACAATATTTGTATGTGATAGTGTACTTTTAATAATTCGATAAGGAATTAATAGAAAACGACACCGAACAGTCAGTGAAGAGAATGAAGACCTTTGGCGATCATCGAAACGGCTTGGCCATCCAATTTTGGGTCGCGGCCCAGGGGAGGAGAACCACTATGGTAATTTCAATAAGGTTTAATATTGTTGCTTTACGTAAATGCCATGGAAAAGCACACCATTGTATATTATTAGCGTAAGAATGAAGCATTTATTTATTTTAAATATGTGAAACATTCAGTTTTATCTAAGATGCGTGTCTAGGTTGTCCTAGTTTGTGCCAATGTGATATATTAATTAATTGATCACTATATTTGCAGATTGGGATACGTCATATGTATTTAATCATAAACCAGGGTGGAGATAATTATATATATATATATATATATATATATATAATGTGTACGGTTTGCGTCTATGTATGTTGTAGACAGACAAAAAAGGAGTTTGCAATGCGATACCTAACTGGATGAAAGACAACATAGACCAAGGGGATTTCCCAACTGCAAATGTAGTCGAGCAGATATGTGGTATCATCCGGGACATGCCTGGTGTCTTTTATGTACGTTATGCCTCATTCCTTGGAGTGATGACAATGTGTCCTAAGACATTGCGGTCAGTCAAAAATAGAGAATACTGCTACTATTCCGATTCAAGATTCAAGTAAGTTACTCAGAGTCGATATTGTTATATTCAGTACATTGAGACACTAAGTATAGATTCCGTTCCAATTCTTCTTTTCCGCATATCTCATTCCAAACAAATGTTGCAAAAGGAATCATACCTAGTGTCCAGTAGAAATGGTCGGTGACTCGGATACATCTCGCACCCTTTTCTTTAAAAAAAACAATTTTATTTTAAGATAACCACTGAGGATTCTTGATGGAATCCCATAAAAATTAACAAACATTAACCTTGAGGAATTTCAAGAAAAGTGTACGCCCCTTATCTGCTGAAAATGTTAACTGTGTATGCTTTCAACACGTTGATGCCAGTTCAATTAATATGCGTGGTATGGAAGGCCAAACATAACAGGTTCACATGTTTCACTAATGTATAACAGTGAAGTATAGCATGATTTAGATGCTGGCGCGGCGCGGAGGAGGTGGAAGGTTAACGGTTAAGGACAAAGGTCACATAACGCCCCCTAACGTATAGGCGGTGAACTTTAAATTAGGTCAAACGTTAATTGGCGCCCCTGGTGGCTACGTGTTGAACTACATAATTAAGTCAAATGTCATGTATTGTCTGGCGAATAGGTTGTGAATTACAACAATACATAAAATAAAATGTTAGAAATCATTTTACATATTTTCTTAGTGATTACTGTATGTTGTATGCAAGATCATGGCGTCGGGTAATGGCGTGTTTGACGGTGACTGGTCAGTTTATTCCTGGTCCCGAGATTCCTGCAAAATGTACGTAAGATCGACGTGCGTCGAGGTCATCATTCGTGCGCGACATCGGTATTATCGGAATGGCTAATATAATGCTCAATAATTCACAGTACTACAACTACATTCGCTCTCTTCATCCCCATAGCGACTATAACGTTCCGGCGTCAATAGCACATTTTACCTGTTCTGCGTGCAAAAAAGAACCATAAATTGCAACTGGCGACGCCACTCCCTTTGTGGCCATTGTTCGAATAAGAGGTCCGCTGCTTATACACAATTGTATGACGTTGTGGTAAGTAGTTGATTTCTTCTACTCATAAATAAATAGTGATCCATCGTTATGCCTCCTAGATACAATCATTTACGCATAATGTTCTTATCATTCCCTTTAGTAGTATAGTAATTTCATCACTCTTATGACATTAACCTATAAATCGTTTGCCGGTTGCAATTTTCATGTTTCTGTCATAATCCCAGCCATGTTGTCATTTACACGTGTATTTTCAATGCAACGTCCTGTCTCCGTTGCAGATCTTCCTACAAGACCACAATCACCACGCAGAACTACCACTGTCTTCCGCTGACATAAAAGATAAAGGTAGTGAAACCCGATTCAAAAATTTGTAATACAAATGATAATGCATCAGTGATATCATCTCCGTGCCACGTGAATGCGGCCACTGTTGACGACGAGGACAAGGACACAGTCAGCGAGCTGAAGAAACAATTGAAATAGAGCGTAGACCGTCGTGTAACCTTACAGCGTAACGTCCAATCCCAATTCCATGTCATTATGCTGGACATGAACATTAGAAATGTGTCCTTAGTTGACGATGTCGTCACCAACGTATCAATATAAACAATAGCCAGGCTGGTGTGGAACAATAAGGACGTTGATTGGTGTTTGCATTTACGATACTTTCTTAATGCTTCACTGCGTTTTACTTGAATAAAATGTACAATGCGTATTGCTTGTTCTTTCACATGGTAAGCAGTCCTTGTGCGTAAACTATGGTCATTTTACTACGCAAATAGTTAGTAACTGTTGTCATGACACCAACCATATTGCATTAAAGTGCCCCAGTAAGATACTCTTGTCTTCCTTGGGGCAGCGGTTAGGATTTGGTCGAATTGGGAGTAGAAATGCTCCTCGATGTTTTTCTCGGCCTCAAGTGTTGGAGGGTAGGAGCTGTTAACAGTAGCTAGTCGATTTTTATTTAAGCGCAACCGCAGGGTCTTAATGCGCTCGTTGATCCTAACATTATAATATATATATATATATATATATATATATATATATATTGTGTTGCACAGGCGAGTTAATATGTCAATTCTTTTTGCGATGTCCAGTAGGGTTTCCTGGACTAAAAAAAAACAAATTAGACTCTGGGGAATCGTTATGTTTTCGAGACAAACATCCGCACCCTATCTAATGAACAATTTCTTTGCATTCGCTGTCCATTTGTAGACGACAATATGCGGTATGGAAAGACAAACATTTGTTCATTAGTTGACATGACAGCTAATAACAACACGAAATAATTACCTTAATTGCACTAGAACCAAGACATGGGCTTCGGAAACTCATGAGGGTTTTTTCCGTTGCAACGGGCACCTTCACAGATTTTTGCAATGTTTTACCGTTTTAGCTCTGCGCCAATCAATGGGAGTTTATGTCGTTGCATGATAACGGCAAGATACAATGAAACGAAGGATGACTTTAATATCTCAACTTTGTTAGAAATACATATAACACACAACAATGAGATGGCGATAATCGAGCCGGCACCAGAGCGAGGCTCAAACTGGTGGGGTTACAAAACAATTGCAAAACAGATGACAGCACAATTGCTGGCTTGTCCTCTTTTATCCTTCATTGTTAAAACTTGTCGTACGTCGCTGTCGTACGTCGTACGTCTTCTATGCACTCGCTCGACGTAGACACGGCCATTGACGAAGTGAGATCGAAATGTCACCAGTGTGCGTCTATACGGAATGTCCCCCACCTTGTCGTTGAATGGTCGACATGGGATCCTCCCAATGCAGTTGGAATGACATTCGCTACAGACGTTATTAAGCGTACATGACAGCTAATAATTGTCGTCAGTGAGTGTGCATCTTCGTACACAACCACGTGTATGGTTGAAGACGAACGCTGCCATACAATCCGGAGTGCATTGATACGTCTGTGTTTAGAGCTGGTACGACTCGATGGCCCATTCGCTGTACGCACAAATCCCTCGCCTGGATTCTTAGCTCTGGTCGATGACAAACTACTCCGACGTCTTAGAATATATATTGAGATCGGCTGCGTGAAGCACGAGAACCCTGTGGTACAAAAGGCAACTCGGGAGCTAGAAGACGAGTAGCTACGTAAAGACCCTTTGGGTGGTGCAGTGACTACGCTAACTGTCTTTGTTGCATAGGCCCAATTGAATGCTTGTATTAACAGCCGAGGTCTGTCCGCAAGAGAGCTGCTGATGTATATTAGAACAACACGCACAATGCGTTGACAACCATCCATACAGCGAACGTTCGAAGTCTTCTCGAATGCATGTCCTTTCGAAGACTCACATCGTAGTTGGCGACCTAGTATACATTTATGGAAATCGTAACAAGTCACGAGCCCGTGATAGGTATTTTGAGGTATCTGTAGACGGTGTGTGGTGTAGCATCCGTACGTTTGTCGGACCGCAGTTACGCAACACTTATTATCGTGTTAAACAATCCGAGTGCTACACCATTCCATGTGACTGTCCAAACACTACTGCCTATCCACGTAGATCGTTCCACATAGAGTCTGCAAATGATTGTGACGGTTTCACCGAACAAGACCACAATGTGGGATTCACAGAACCACCTCTTGTTCCCGTTCAACCGTCAAATCCTGCTCACCACCTCGATGAACGTCCCGTCACTCCTGCGAACGATACAAATCCAACGCCACACTGTCACCAAGATGCAGACTATCCTGGTGTTGTGCCGGACGTTCCACGACGTTCACTTCGGCAGGTGAAGAAACCCAAGTGGTTGGCTGACTATAAGACTGTTTATTTACCCGAAGAAGAAAATATCAGTGGTTGCTGATGCTGAGATCTTGTGCTTTTGTCTTAATGACTTTGGGGTAGAATAATCCCCATTTTAGTTTGCCTTATGGCAGTCTACCCGATGACGGCTGTGTTTTATCATACTGCGAATGTCTAGTTCTACTTGTACTGAAGTATGTCCACTTAATTATATTTTAGATACTTTGATTACTTCGCAATATACCACTTATTAGTATAAATAAAATGTTGGGAGTTAATATTAGTTTTTTTTAACAATGAAGGATAAAAGAGGACAAGCCAGCAATTGTGCTGTCATCTGTTTTGCAATTGTTTTGTAACCCCACCAGTTTGAGCCTCGCTCTGGTGCCGGCTCGATTATCGCCATCTCATTGTTGTGTGTTATATGTATTTCTAACAAAGTTGAGATATTAAAGTCATCCTTCGTTTCATTGTATCTCGCCGTTATCATGCAACGACATAAACTCCCACTGATTGGCGCAGAGCTAAAACGGTAAAACATTGCAAAAATCTGTGAAGGTGCCCGTTGCAACGGAAAAAACCCTCATGAGTTTCCGACGCCCATGTCTTGGTTCTAGTGCAATTAAGGTAATTATTTCGTGTGGTTATTAGCTGTCATGTCAACTAATGAACAAATGTTTGTCTTTCCATACCGCATATTGTCGTCTACAAATGAACAGCGAATGCAAAGAAATTGTTCATTAGATAGGGTGCGGATGTTTGTCTCGAAAAAAATAACGATTCCCCAGAGTTTAATTTGTTTTTTTTGTAGTCCAGGAAACCCTACTGGACATCGCAAAAAGAATTGACATATTAACTCGACTGTGCAACACAATATATATATATATATATATATATATATATATATATATATATATATATTATATATATATATATATATTATATATATATATATATATATATATATAATGTATATATAATGTATATTATATATATATATATAATATATGTATATATATATATATTATGTATATTTAAATACATATATGTACATTTATATACATATATTGTGTATATAATATATATATATATATATATATATATATATATATATATATATATATATATAGTTATATATATATATTGTGTGTGTGCGCATGCGTGCGCGCATGTGTGAGTTAGTCCAATGCACATTTTGCCATTGCAAATTTACTACCTTCTGATCCACTGTAACATAGATTATAGTGTAAGAAACCAGAAATGTCCTGTTCATATTTGACCAGTAGCACCACGGACAATTCCAGCTTTGGAACATTCAGATAACATTTTGTTTATTGTTCTAAACGTTACTGCACTTGTTGACAAACTACAAATATTATTGTAATAACATAATTGATAGAAACCTTATATTTATTCTTCCATTGTTCACTGTGTTAATCAAGATGTTACGAATGATAGAGAATACTCATTCTGGAACAAACAAACGAAAATGTTAAACTCAAATGTATTCAAAGATAAAATAAAAATGGTCAAGCAATATTAAATATTATATTCTACTGAAATATACTGATTACTGCTTGGTACGTGTGTACAACCAATTTAATACTTACATCATGCCCTTTTGACTGTTACTATATATTATCAGAGCAGGTATATAAAACCGTACATGTCCTGCATTTTCTTAGAATAATAAGAATAGGGTAATATTACCAAGACATTATTAACGTAATCATAAATAATATTATATGAAACCGTACATCTGCTAATTCTAAGCTGTCCACAAATTGATAACTATAAAGTATGTTAAAATGGATTATGTTTTTGAAAACAAAAACAATTAGGATTCTTTGACCTGGCAATTTTCAAAAACAAATGTCACATTGATAATACTTATTTGAGAGAGCGCAGCATATTTCGAAGTTGCCCTTGTTAAATATGATGTGTGAGACATGTTATTTCTTGTTGTGTTTCATCAATGAATCTGTTATACATACGTAGATGATTAAATAGTACAGCTACATTTGAAATTATGCAGATGTTGCAGTGTTCAAGTAAATGATATTGTATCCAGACGTATTATTTTAGTACTTAAGCACTTTCTATTTCTGCTAGCTTGGATTTATACGATTACTAAAGAGTTTCCCAGCGGTGACTGGGGAAAAGACAGAAAAGGCAGTCAGCTGCGCTACATCTTTTTAACAGTGTGATGCCGTGAGGTCTCATCCCTGGGGAAATATTCTAACTGAGTTGTTCGGTTGATTGCATCGAAGATAAATAAACTGGTCAGATAAAACAACATTTACGCTAATTATCTATAAATGAAATCTTACGGAATGTTTCCACAATATTATGCACTGGATTGTGATGAAAAACTGTTTACAGTGATATTTAACATAAGTATTGTTGGCATAATTATGAACAATAACAATTTGCCAAACCTTTAATGTAAATGAACACAGGCCCGATTGTAGAAGTAAACTTACTTGTCCTCTACACTGAAAAGATACATTGCTTCAGCGTGTCACGAAATAGACGGCGCATTCACTTTATAACGCAATACAATTTAAATATGTAGCGGACAAATTTGATGCTTGGTTTAACTGGATATTCCAGTCAGTGAGAGGTTCACTGTACTAACTTAGGTATATTGGTTGTACATAGTAATTGTGCTCAAATATCGTTAATAAACGAGTAATTATGCTATATCGGTATAAAAACATGTTATCTTGGCTTCAGAGCGCTGCGATCTTGTGGCACAGAACCAATGACGTAAGCTAAATCGTTTAGGTCACTGGCGCATTGTTGAAAAAGGCAATGCTTTTTCGAAATCCTCGCGAAAAATGTGATAGTGACGTAAGCAATCCGTTTCGTACTGGAAAATACCATTGGACAGATGTAGGATGTTCGACCGTGCATGCGCCAGTGACGTAAGCTGATTACGTCATTAGTTCTGTGCCTCAGGATGGCATAATATAATTATATATATATATATATATAATATATATATATATATGGTTTCAATTAATAGTATATATAATATATATATATATATATATATATATATATATATATATATATATATATATATATATATATATATATATATATATATATATATATATATACATCTTCCAAACTATTCACTAATTTAATTATGGCCCAATAATGTATTCAATTGCATTTCACAATTTAACTCTTCATGAGAATGGGCAACTATGCACCTGATTCTATTGCTGTCGACTTTTCCTGTTCACTCATGTACCATGATTTAAATGTCAGTTCGGTACCTTATTTTAGCAAGATACTAGATTGTAACGATCGAAGTTAATTCTTTCTTGTACATACTCACAGAGAGAAGTTTACCAGCTCTATTACACCACCGAAAGACGTCGTCTTTCTCGTTCTTGTTGCCAAAAAGGACACATTACTCGCTGCCAGAAACCTGACCAAGTTACTTATCCGAATGTCAAATCAACAAGATCTAGTGAGTTGAAATCCAAAGCGCCATTTTCATTGTGCGTGAGTTTGTTATTTGTAGTATACTGACACACGTAAGCGTACAAACAAGTACTCTTGACCCTTAGTGTTCATTAATTGCGTATTATGATATTTAGTAACACACATGTTTATATCGCACATTTGTAATGCAGGTGGACATATATGGCATTTACCACGACAAAATACAGAGAATTTAGTATCAGAAATACTGTTCTACATAGGTCATGTGAACGCAACCAATCGGTGCGGGTCGTTTCTCAAATGTTTTAACAAATCGACTTGGTGAAAGTCTTTGATAAGATCAGCAACAATCCGAAAGTGTGGAGGTTGTTGAGTGGAAATAGTAGGATGTAGAATTCTCCCAGCGCCGTATTCAGCCACAACAGAAGACAAGTGGCACCAACGGTGAACGGATGCCGAATAGCTAAGATATGTGGATAGCAGACTGTAGATTCGTATTTGTTAAGATATAAAATAATAGGTTTTGACCAGCCCATCTTAAAAAAATTGTATATAAAAATCACTAAAGGTACAAAATAATACAGTTGACATTATAATATCTAAATAACATATAATTTGGCATCAACGTTGTGGCTCTACATCATATAGTTCTTAAGACATGGAAACAATAGGCTTACCTGAGCGTCATCTTTAGAAAAGGCGCATTCATGAATGTAGTAACTGAAGGTCAGACGTATCGTGTTGGGCTTCAGTACCTATCAAGCTGTTTTATAACATCTTAAGTGTAGCTACTCTATATGATGTATTGTTAGAAAATATTGTGATATAGGGTAGAGGTAAAAGCCGGATACTTGGCAGCATTAAATATCTGAAATCCATTTTCTCTTAAACATAAATGTGCACACCAGAATTATTGCTCCACATGGAACAGCTATTAATATGTTATCGCTATATGTGTCTATTAATGATGACATCAACATTGCAATTTGCTTAAATACTAATTGTATTCAGGTTTGTAGGGCAGGTTCTAGACTATAATTGTCAATGGATTGAGAATAATCGTTATTTAATCATCACGTCAGGTCCTTTGATTCAGATTAATATGATTGGTATGGCCGGCAATGAGAGCATTGATTTCGATAAACGGGCTACCCACATGTGCCATAACGTGTCAATGTATCGGGCACAGTTGATGATACAGGGAATGTTTACCAAATTTGTCGACTATGTGCTGCCATCAAACCAGGCCAACTACGAAAAAGCGATTCTGAAGGCTCTATCATTGCTTGATCAGCAGGCTAACTCTACACGTCACAGCGGTAAGTTCACGAAAACGAAAGTCTTAATTGTTATTTATTCCAAGTTGCATTTTGCGTGCCTGCACCTTTAAGAACTTCATCTTTCCATGAAAGGGTGCTGTCATCAAGCCAAACCACTCACTGCCGGGTCTGGCACTGTTTACTCTTTTATACAAGAACAAATCATGTTTTGTTCTTATGTTCTTATATTCAAGAACAAAGCATGCAATCAATGACGATTTCGCAGGAAACTCGATAGCTATGCAACTCAGACGTTGTGAGAGCTACACTCGAAAACAACTATTTCCAGTTTACCCGCAAGATGTGCTGACGTTTACTACTCATTCAGGTTTTTCATCCATGTGACACACATTGTTCAGTTGGTGCGAGATCTCCATGACGACCAATCTCCTAGACGATGAATGATTGGTTCGAGAATGTTTTCCAACAAGACCTCTCCTCAAGGCCACTAAAAGCTGACGTTGTTTCACAGCCTGTCACCGGGTGGAAGCTGGGTAGGTTATCCCTTGCAGGTCGAGTAGGTTTCTCAGATTGTGCGTATGCAAAATCGGAGAGTGTATGAAATGCAACCATGACGGTCGACGTCATCTCACAGCTGGATAGAGGGATGCTCATGCTTTAAGATATTCAGGATATTGCATGATTCGATCAATAGTAACACTACTGAACTCTCCCTTCCAAAGCGTTCGGTCAATTTAGACAGTGTTCTGTTTTTTTATTGGTGAAAATCATTGCTTTGTAATTACACATATGTAAAGTTTTCTAAGCGTTGTAGTATAGAGTCTTTGGTTACTAACAAAAAAGGTTCATAAACATACGTCGTTACTCTACTAGTCAATGTAGCTATGGATGTAGACTCCAGTATGGATTCAGCAACACTATTGCTGACACAATCGCTGCGTTTATCACACATTTAGATGATAGCTCCGCCTGAGTGTGTTACGCACGACGATTCTGAGTAATGACAGGCTAGCCATTTATATCGATTAACTGTTCAGTGCTCTACCTCTGGCCCACTGCACACCATATGTTAGTCAGTGTTTCTATATTCTCATCAGCTTCTGTCAACACAACAATTATTGTATATGTAGTGGGATTATTTTTTCAGGTAATCGGTATCACGCTTCATTCGGGATTACATAACATCAGAGCGAGCGAAAGTGGTTTCATTCTCGTAATTTTCTATGTACATGTATATTCGAGACGAGCCATCTATTGTGATCATGAGACACACAACGCACAGTGGTTTGATCGCCTCCTTGTAATGTCGATATGTAATTTTGCATTGACTATAACCAAAACAGTAATTGAATTGGCTAATCAGATGAACCTTAATTGAAATGTCACGGGGGAACAATGTAGATGCCATCCCTATCAACCATGATGATTTGTTTCGTAGCTTATGCTGTTCACATTTTGGCAATCACACACTGTAGTTTGGATTGACAGTGTTTTGCCAAGCACATCCAAAGTAACTGGTAAATATGTTCTTGCCACAGAACTTCTGACAGTTTGTAGTATCTGTTGACAAACGGTTTTGTCATATTTTGGCCAACTACTGTGACTTTCGCGTAGTAACTAAATATATGTATGTATGTATGCGTCTGTGTATATATGTATGTATAAAGGTATATGGGTAGCTGTATGCATGCAAGGGTGTATGCATTCATGTATACATTTATATAGGTATGCATAAGTACATCATATATATATATATATATATATATATATATATATATATATATATATATATATATGCATTCATGTATGCATTTATTATTTTATGTACATCTATATATATATATATATATATATATATATATATATATATATATATATATATATATACTTATGCACGTATATACATGCATACATGAATGTATACACCCTTGCATGCATACAGCTACCCATATACATTTATACATACATATATACACAGACGCATACATACATACATATATACATATATTATTTACTACGCGAAAGAATATATATATATATATATATATATGTGTGTATGTGTTCTATATGTACAGCAACCTGCTCATAATAAAATTTTATGAGCTTCACATTTGAAATACATGGTAAATATATTTCGTAAAACTCACATATTTGTGTAGGATTATTCTATATATATTGTATGTGTGTAATTCCAACTGTCAGTATCAGATAACACAGACCGTGCATCTGCAAATCATAAAATATGTGACTTGTGCACAGATGTGTAAATAACGGACCTTGTGACCTTCAATATGAACTTCAAATTCTAAATCACCTTGTTTCTTATCATATCAAATCAGCATCGATCATCCGGATAAGGCACATTGAATGTTTTTCCCCAAAAAGGAACACACTTATCCTGGCATGGAACGAAAATTCATTTCTAAGGAAATGTTCTGGATTAACGTTGCAGCCAAGTAAGCTCTCCACCGATCAGGTAGTGGACAACTAGTAACTAGCTGAAATAACAAAACCATGCACGGTTTTCAGCACAGTTCAAATGTACGTAACGTAATATGCGAAGGAATTCATTAACTTGTTTCAGTCCGAAGCATTGTATTGGTGTCGGCTACTGAGGATTCAAAGCATGCAACTGAAACTTACAAGCGGGTCAGGAAAGCATTGAAGAAATATAACTTCAAGGTGGTTTTCTTTGCATTCAGCATTGGTAAATACTGCTCTTATTCACTGTTTTGTAGGGCCATTGTCCACAATGCATCTTGCATATAATCGCATTGCAGGATTCGTGTCGAAGAGATGTTTCAGAAAATGTATGCAACAAAAATATCCTAATCCCGGTTAGAATAGCCTAAATCAGCCGAAATAGATTTTCCAGTTAACAATAGCTACTTCAGTCGAAATACTAAGTACTTGGAAATCACATGTATCTTGTAGTGAATTTTAAGTATAAGGTCGACGTAGCGCAATGTGAATTCATTTTTTAAGATTACGCCAGGCACCATGGTTCCTAATCAGTTTGCTATATTTACAAATTGGTTAATTGTCATACATTGATAATAACTATATATATATATATATATATATATATATATATATATATATATATATATATATATTAATGTAATCTTGAATTAATTAGAAATTAACACTCAAGTTTATTCTACAGAGTCAGTCAAATATGTAATATATATATATATATATATATATATATATATATATATATGTAGAAATATCAAACCAATTAGATAGTTAAACCTGAAATAACAGACATATGAGATTGCAATGGCGTCCATTTGTTTAAATGCTCACATTTCCCAGTTATATTAACAGTTCTAAAAAGTCCCTTTAAGGAATCGGGTTGTTGTTAAGCCCGGTATCATACCTTTAATGTTGTTTATAATACAAAAACAGTGTTAGTCAAAGCTTAACCTCCTGAATAAACTATAACCGTTAATTTATTACTACCGGAATATACGATGTCTGGAGGAAAAAAAATATTAAAACAAACTGTGCAGTCACATATCGACAATATAAACACTTTGACGCATACCATTTTGTGCATGATCTTCATCAGATGCCATGGTCAGATACTGTTATGCATACCGATGTGGACGATGCGCTGGATGCATGGATGTCGTGTTGTGTTGGTGTGTGTGACACACATGCGCCAGTGAAGCATAGAAACATCACGCGCAAACAACAGCCAGACTGGCTCACAGGAAACATCGTTGTTGCTATGCAAAAGAGAGATAGGCACAAATCGCAAGGGAGGTGGGATAACTATAACATATGGTGAAACAAGGTGAACGATATGATCCAGACAGCAAAAACGTCCTTCTACCAACGTGTCATCGAAGAGAACACCAGAAATCTACGACAACTGTGGGCGCATCTGCGTGAAATGTGTCCACGGGATGTAACAAGAACGCCATGCATCATCAGGGAGGGTGAACTGTTGCTAATATGTTTACAAGTAACTTAGGATGATACATGCATATTGGCAACACTCTATAGTTTAGTTACGATGACTTTACTGACACAAAAGTAGACGGTAATTTTAATATCAAAACTAAGAAATGCACAAAATGCCGATTTCCATACTTACATGCACATTAACGCTTCTGTCAGAAGAAAATGAGGTATGGTAGCACTTGAAAAACAATATGGTGTAATTATGGTGCGTTAGGCTTTCGTTGGAAAACTAGTAATTTGTATCCCGTCCTACCCTACCGTGGTTTTTTTTCGTATTACAGGCACTCGCGCTACCCGAAAGCTAATGTTCATGTTGACAAGAATGGTAAGCATGTACTTTGCTAATTTATTGTGTACGCTGACTGATGGTTTATGTCAACAACGGAGTCTTTCGTCCCTTACTCAGTTGTCACATTATCATAGATGTCAGGATTCTCATAAAAAAAACTAGCTTTTGGGTCAACGATGCAGTCATAACTTTCATTCGAGCAGTAGTAATTAACCGTGAAGACACGAACTATACATGCATTCGAAAAAGCATACAGGCACGCACGCTAGCGCAACCTTATTTATATTCAATAATAAAGTAAGACGACAGTCATGGTGCCCAAACGCTAAACCCACCCGAACGTATTCAAGTCAAAACGTACACAGATATATTGAATATAAATATTATATATATGTATATATATATATGTATATATATATATACATATATATATAATTACCCCGTTAAATTCATTTTAAACTCATTGGTCCAATGAAGTGCACATATCTTTTTTGTTGCAACATTTTACCTGTAGCAATTCTGTAGCAATAATTTTGCTTAAAATGTATACACCAGTGCTTTAGTTTCAGTAATCAACGCCATTTCAGACATATTTACGTATTATTAAAATATTAGGCCTAAGTTCCCGTTTGACCCCACAATAGCAGCTGGGGCCGTGGTTAACCCTGGGAGTGCATTACCCTTTTATGTGGATAGAGATTTGGAGTCGAAGGCACTTACCCCTAGCATTGATAGTGTTTAATTCAAATCTGGCAAAACTTGGAATAGGTAATTGAGGGATGAGTTGGAACACTTGGCTAACCGTAGACGAAGTTCCCGCGAAACGTGCCCCGAATAGTTATCGATACTATACTGAAATATATGCGATAGATAACCGTTCATGCTGCGATAAAACATAGCCTTTTTCAGGGAGGTTTTTCAATAGGATACTGTTGTCTATAGAACGTCTGTGTAACGTTGGCCCTTCTTCTGGGGATGACGTATGAAAAAGACCCTAGATGTCTGGAGGTTAACTCTTACGTTTTACTCATATAAACGTTTAAACCTTTGCAAATTATATTCTACAAAACTGTGAAGTTACTTCTAAATTCTCAATGTTTTCACACTAACATGAAGAACAAGGGGAGCGGTGGTCGCGCGGTAAAGCGCCGGACTGTCAATCGAGAGGACGGTGGTTCAATCCCACCTACCGCCATTTAGAAATTTCGTGCCTGTGTCTTTCGGAAGAGACACTGAAAGCCGGTGCTCCCTTCTATCGGGGAAGTAAAAGATCCCACACAGAAGGTAAATGTGTAACCTGTAGTGGACTCACAAATTCCCGTTGGACTTTAAATACCCTGCAAAGGGTCCCGTCCAGTATATGAGAGAAGAAGAGAGAAGAGAAGACGGGAGCTTGGTAAAAACAACCCTTCAAGTGGGCGTATCCACTGTACTAGCATAGACAGCCACCCACCCGCCCACCGGGACTTTAGCGCCGTTACCGATATAGAAGGTGTGGTAAGTCTAAATATGTTCTTAATATAATTACGCCTGGGATGACGTTGAATGGTGGAGCTAACGCACTGACACATCTTGTCAAACGTATGTATAACGTCAACATCTATCCATATTTGACAGACATGCTGATTCGTGCATTGACAGCTGGATTTTTGGAACATTTAATATAAAAAGATCCTTGGGTATTTTAATGGACCACTGGCCTGGCCTTCGTTGCCATAGGCATGGGCCTTTGTTGCCTAATGATTAATGACCTACTGTTCATATGTTTTATTTTTTCATTTGTGCGAAGAATTTGTTTCGGTTCGATGACATAATCCTAGATTTTTTCATAGGTGTGTCCGAACCCCTGTTTCAAGACTTATGGGTGTATTAACAATATTGAGCTGTGCCGGGTGCATGTTTGCAGACAGGAGGTGTTCACATTGACATCATCCCGCGTCCCCCTAGCGCCGTACCGTTCGAAGAGGTCATATATCAACAGTTGCTTCCCTACTTAAACTACTTTCGAAAAGACATGATGAACCGAAGATCACCCGTTATATCTATGCCATTCTATGACATTATATCCAGTGGTAAGTGACTTGCTGCCCCTTCTAGGGAGCGTGTTTCTTTGACTCGTTGATGAGAGCAGAGGTGTCGTTGAGTATTTATACTAGATCACAATAAGGAATGCACAGCGATATATCAAGGAAATCGTACAAATAAATCTACAATGCACATTTCTTGCGTTTTGGAAACGTTGAGATGCAGAAAGTTGGCACTCCTCCAATTGGAGAAATAAATATACCACTGAAGAGAGATTTTATTGGTAGAACGTAAAATCACTCAAAAGAGCGAGATGGTTAAATCATTAGAAAAAAAAGGTAGTTCATACCCAGTTTGTTTGTTTGGGCTAGTCATATGATTGCAGCTGGTGCCACGGTATATAATATAGTAATATTAGTTTTCCTAATTCATAGCAACAATTAATAGTCAATAATATTTGTGCTGAGGACATTCATGCCATTTATATGTGTTGGAAATCCGTAGCTAAACCTACTGACGCGATAATAGTGATGCGTTATTATGTGGTATTGGTTTCAGAGCATCTGCTCGCCATGTCAAGACCCGTCTATATCCGGTTTGTACAACTGTCAATATTCAATATTTGTATACATATATATATATATATATATATATATATATATATTTTATATTATATTTTTAAAATTGTTTGACGAAATTAAGCATGTTTGCTTTCCTGTCATGCAGAATAAGCAGTTATATAAAAAACGAATTAACTATATTTATTTATTCGCGGTAGTTAGGCATACATATGTGTTTTATGCTATATATAATACTATATTATACTGTATATCTAATATCATACATTTAATACTATATTATGTTATCTAATATCATAATGTCGTATATGAGATACTAATTGCCTATTATCCCAATGGGAAACATTTGATATGTAAAATAACTTTTTGGACACATGATTTTGCTCACCGAGAGCTTGCATATGCACTTCATTGCTAGGGAAGAACCTTCATTAATAAGCATATGAATACTTAACAATTTATATTCATGATTTGTAATTTTGTCATTTGCATGTTTACGAATGGCACCTATAAGTTGTGATATCGATGAGGGTTTTGTTTCATTTCATATGCGACATTAATTACTCTATTATATCAACGAATATATATTTAATCATAAGTACATTTGTATGGATATGGGTATTTTACGGTTGGCTAATATTTGGCTTGTATTGCTTATGTACGGGTATTTGACACAAACGTTATCTCACCATATATTATAATTTCGTCTAACCCAAGATAACAATTATGTTCACAAATAACGGGAGCATGTCCACTACAGTGAGGGAATAACATAGACATGTTCACTGTAGTGAGGAAATAACGGTGCCAAGTTCACTGTAATGAGGGAATAAGGGGGAAAGTCCATTGTAGTGAGGGAATAACGGGGGCATGTTCACTCTAATGAGGGAATAAAGGGGGCATATACATTGTAGTGAAAGAATAACGGAGGCATGTTCAGTGCAGTTAGGGAATAAGGGGGCATGTCCGCTATAGTGGGGGGATAAAGGGGACGTGTTCAGTATAGTGAGAGAAAGAGTGTATGAGGAGGGACACACGTACGTGACTGAATTAATGGTGTCATCCTGTATCCTATTGTGTAGTATTATATCTGAAGTTTCCAAATTCATTAATGTTTACGCAGAATTATCAGCTTAATATTTATATATGGCGTGGTTACATTGCATAACTACTATTCAACGTGCCTTAAAAAGGTACACCCAAAATTAATGAAGCTTGATTACCTTATAATTGGCTATATATATATAACTTTCAGTTAAACCGGAATCAACCACGTAACATGAACTAAATCAAGTATGATATTGTTCCAGCATTTGATTTAGTTACGTAAAATAGTGTAGTTACTTGACAGAAAGTATTAATATTGGCGTTAATTTACAACCTGAATCGAACTCCATTATATAATGTGACGTTATCCACACAAAGCATGTAACTTAATATCATAAAACATATGCATAACACTTAATATCATGTAAGCGTTCAATCACACAACAGCATATTATAATTCAATTCAATACACTGAATACATATTATAGCAGTTTTGTTTTCAAAGTTCATACAAGTTGCTATTTACTATTTATTATAAATGACACACACCAATAATGTATTACTGTCGTAATGTATTATTAATTAACTACTATACACATTAATTTATTTTGAATAGGCTGTATATATATATATATATATATATATATATATATATATATATATATATATAAGTATTATATACATACACACATGCACACGCAAACGCACGCACACACTCACACACACACACACACCATCGAGAACGGTAACTTCAGTTGTATCAAATAAATCACTAAAGTCATTCCATAAACAAATAATCAAACATTTTAATAATTAAATCAAACCAACCACCATGCGCACTGGTGTGATGTGTCCATTGAAGTTTTGCCGGCCAAGAAATGCTGGCGTTGCAATGGGGTTCCACAAATCCACGTTAGTCGCTAGAGGCGCTAATACGCAACTAGACCTTATTTGCGTATCAGCGCCTCTAGCGACTAACGTGGATTTGCTTGCATGTTTTGCTGAACGCTTGTTTAAAAATTAATCATCCTCAATTAGCTATTGACCGTGCAGGCGCGTAGCCAGCGATAGTTTGTATGTGCGCATGCTGTATGTATGTCAACATAGACAGAACAGCACGCCGTGTGTGTGGTCAATAGATAGAACAACCGAACCAACGCCATCTTGGCGCTGAATTCAATGGAACGTCCCGCGACGTTTCATCGACTGTTAATGTACATTAATGTAGGCATTATGCTTTCATATTGACAGACATGTTATGCGATATCAATATTTAACTATTTGTAAAGACATAGCAGTCTCGTGTGATGCACACGGCGAGCTGTAGATGATTTTAAACATCTTAAACATCGAGCCAGCTCACCTGTCATCGGGCCACCAGTCGACGTTCCATCGGTTGTAAATGTACATTAATGTTCATAGTATGCCTTCACATTGACGGACATGTCAGTCTGAATCCATATTTAGCTATGTGTGAGGCTTCGGAGTCATACGAGTTCAACAACTCATTGTAGGTTGATTTAAACAAGCGTTCCGCAAAACGGTGCCGCATTTTACACACGTCAAGAATACGTAAAAGACGACACAAAGACCCTAGTTGCGTTAGAGCGCCCTCTGTCGGATTAGTTATTGTGGTACCTCATTTGCGGCGGTCGCACCTTGATTGTCCTAAGCCGTGCCTTATGCTGCGTGAAGGCATGCACGTCGTAACGTAGACGCAACGAATTTTATTACGGTATCTGCGCCCGGTTTAATTTGTTCGCAAATAAAACAGTGTTGTAAATGCTAATGGTGTGAATTAAAAAGAAAATAACTACCAATTAAGCAGATGTGACCATTGCGGGGATGTTCAACGTGGCGATTCCGTTTTTATAAAAGTGTAGTTATGTACACAATTTTGAAGACACTAAAAACATCGAGTACCATACATGAAAATATTAAGGAACTGTTTACGGACGCATCTTTACCTCTCAGGATAACCGTTGTTTAACTAACGACGACCACTGCCTACGTTAGGATTACATTACTAGCGTAGCGTCAGTGGGCTAACATGCAAAGCATTATTGGACTCATTTATATATGTGCTGAAGATGCACCTTTTCACAGTAGCGATTACAAAACTTGGACGATTATCAACTCTTACATGTTTAATAGTTTGTTTCATGTTTAATGGTTATTTTCTTATATATTTTAGTGTAACATTGATCTTTACATTAATCTTAGTTTATTTTAATAACTTTAATATGATCTGATGTTCTAAATTTCATATATATATATATATATATATATATATATATATATGAAATTGTAAAAAAATCAATAAAATAAAATATTTTGATTTAAAAAAAATTGTATATATATATATATATATATATATATATATATATACCATTTTTGTAGTCAAAATATTTAATTTTATATATTTAGTTAAGTGTTTTATTTCTTACAAACACTGTGTGTTATTATATGTTAAACATTGTAAACAACATTGCATGTGACCCTCAAAATACATTAATATTGTTATTATACAAACACACACGCGCGCACACACACACACACACACACACACACACACCCACACACACACCCGCACCACGCACACACGCACACACGCACACACAGCACGCACCACGCACACACGCACACACGCACACACGCACACACACACACACACACACACACACACACACACACACACACACACTGCTAATAATATGACTTTGCATACCTTACTTAACAGGAAGCAGTTTGTCGGTGTTGTCAGCCTAGAGATGAGTTTATTTGAATACACATTCACTGACGAAAGGCTCAACTCCTACGTTTACATATTACGAAAGTCGGACGGCGCGATCTTTTATCATCCCGAATATCAGCTTCCGGCTGACGAATTAGATGACACAAGAAGGATACAATCCATTAGTGAATTAGAGATAGAGGCAGAACAGCACGGCGTTCATGCTATGATGATGCAGTAAGCAATAAACGGCCACATGACGAATGTGACTAGGTTGTTCGCATGGATGACTGAACGAATTCATTCATTCATTCATTCATTCATTCATTCATTCATCCATTCATCCATCCATTCATCCATTCATTAACGAACGAACGAATGAATGAATGAATGAATGAAAGTGTATTTGGTTAATCGTTGTTACAAATAGTAACAATAGTGTAAGTGCAACAAGTAACTCAGGGAAATTATGTGGAAACCCTATGGGGCTTCTAAATGTGAACCATCCATACATATAAGATAATATAAGATGAAATAAGGTAAGATAAGGTAGCTTTATTGTCTGTGTTCACATTGTAGTTACAATAAAACATTGGAATGTGTAATGATATTGGTCGTCGTGCTAGTATATTCACAAGACAATATATGTCTTCTTCCTCTAGATTCCAAGGGGTGGGGTCCAAATGGCCAAGTCTTAATTGTGTTAATGATGTATCTTTTAGTTGGCTCTGCTGAAGAAGTTATTATCTTAACTCATTATAATCGTGCTGATCTATTGACTCATTTGCCTCATATTTCATTTCTCGTACGTTGTTGCTTTTCTCTTCCTTCCTGAAAGTCCGAGTTGAGGCAAGGCTTTGTTACGGGTCGTCGATGTTTCCAATGATGTTCTTGTACTGCCGTCCAGAATTACCTAACCGAATAATGTTTCTAACCAGCATTTGAATGATTTATGTGGAACATAAACATATGGTACTAGCTGAATTTCTGGAAATTAGGATATTTGTTATAATGCGAAGTGCGTTGTCCTGCAATGACAGTCGTTTATCACGAGATTGTTTGATATTTTAAACTGTTAATACTTCTGGAGGAAAGCAGACGCGGGGACGAATATTTAGGGAACGCTCTTTCAAACGCATAATTCGAATTTGATATACAATTAATGCAACTGGACATTCTGGTCTCGGAAAATTACATGTTGGTCACGGAAATGTCAGGGACTTTAGCATAGTTTCCAATGTGAAACATGTTCAACAACTACAAGCATGTATAGTCGTCATGGTGACCTCAATAAAGAACATAGAAGTTCATGTAGTGCTTGCATTATTCGATGTTTCAGTAGGAACTGAACCGAATTTCGATGCACCTGCATTCCAACAAAATGACCTGCTTATAGGAACAATACACTTTACTAATATAATTATAATATTAATACGTGGACCGCTGTAAGCGTTTCTCCTCATATGACGAACCCGGTTGCCTCTCGCTATGCGCGTTCGCATACCAAGGACCACCTAGCTAGAGTGTTATTAGCTTACATGTTTTTCATATACAAGAACTGTTTTATTTTGTTATCTTGACTGATATTGCTTTGTGAATTTCTCTCCACCAGAATGTGTAACTGAATGTTTTAAAAGAACACTCCGCTAAATGTTATTATAATCAATATCAATATATATATATATATATATATATATATATATATATATATATATATATATATATATATATATTACTGTGATAGGGGATATTAAAAAAATCATTATTTTATGTTTCTAAAGATGCCCGCACAAAAAAATCGAAACGAAGACGTTCGAAACCACAAGAATTGTAAGTGGTGGTACACCATATCTCGAGGCAATGCAGACCTACGTTGTGAAATCTACGTACACTTGGGCTGGGGTGAGTGCACACCATTTAGGTATATGCCTACACACAATATACCAGATGTATTAGATAGGATAGGAGCTGAGGCACTCACCCAGATGTGACCACATGCGCACAGATCTCGCTGAAACTCGGACGTCTCGTCAAATTGTACGGTATCTGTTTTAAGTTTTGATCCCATCCGTGTGATGGCGCTATGTGTTGAAGAGCCCCAGCTCGGATGTATTACCTCTAAATATACTATGTAATATATATGGTGTGCGTGCGTGCGTGCGTGCGTGCGTGCGTGCGTGCGTGCGTGCGTGCTTGGGCATTAACGGCGTGCGTGTGTGCGGATCCAGTCGTTCGTGCCCAATGCGTAAAACCGCGGCCGTTAGTGCCCATATATGTACCCAATTTTCACAAAATTTGCTTTTACGATGCATATTCCCGATTATTACCTTATAAACAGCTTGTGTATACTAATTAATAGTTATATGTCGAATTATATGTGTTTGCGTAGCTAAATAAAAGATATACGAATTTTGGTGTCCACGAACGGCTACTGTCGACAATTTGTAGCATGGATGCAGTCGTTCGTGGACAGGCACGAACGACTGCAATTCAACGCACGACATTTGTTTACGTTTTTTTAGGTTTCTCGAGTAACTCGTTTGGTCTGATTTCATATTGTCTAATGGTAGATGAGTTTCCAAAGTAATTTTCCAGATACATTTCTTTATTATGAGTCAATCTCGAAATATTTAGGATATATTGCCCTAAAATCTTTTAGCTTTACTTTTACAGTCGTTCTGATATGGAAAGTTGCTTTCTCTTTCCACGTGGTGGGTACGTTTGAATGAATCTTTCGGCCAAATAACAGTTCTGCAGGTGACGGTAATCCTGTTTCAATGGGAGTCGTACGAAGACAGAGCAAAGCGATGACGGGGTCTTCTCTAGCTTCGTAGGCTTTCTGTAGTGTCTTCTTTACTACACCTACATATCGCTCAGGCTTCATTTTGCACTGAGGGTGTCTGGGGCTACTCGTCTCGTGCTTGATGTCGTATTCAGCTTTGAATTTGCGGAATTCAGCTGAATCGTACTGTCTAGCATTGTCACTGATACAGAAGAAAATTATTGGAAGGTTACCCTGAGTGATGGATGACTAATTACAAACAAATTATGTATTTATGTATTTGCCGTGATGAAATATGCATCTAAATAAACGATATAAGATGATACGTTGTGTTGTTCACTCATTCTAACAACTGTTGTCTTTGCTCAATTGTAGCACCAACCAGGTAATCGTTCTTCATCAGCCATACTATTGTCAGTGCATGGTGCATGATTAGCATTGTCTACTCGTCACTCCACTGTGTATATGGGCGAAGCTGGAAGAGAAAACAATATAAAATATAATAATTTTATAATTAAAATTAATTCAATATATTTACATATATTTTTACATAGCAGGTCCAATAAAATGGGCCAAGTGGCCTTGACGTCCGTTGGACTATAACTATAGCAAGTTCAGTTGGTAATTATGAATGATATGTGTTTTGGTAAATCATAGTCACTGTCTAGTATCTTCACCGTAATCACTTAATTGGCATTTTCTCTGATTATTCATGAGATGGCCAGAAACACAGCTAAATTACACGAATGCAGCATACAATTTCAATAATGTATGAATTTTAACTATATAGTTGTCCAGTCCAGAAGATTAATTGTGTATGCTTGTCATGCTCCTCTTATAATATATCTTTAACCAATAGCCACCACAGGCACATCATTATCATAAGATAATTAAACAAGCACCACAATAAACACAACTCACAGTTATAGAAACCAGTAGTTTTGAAGATATAGTTTAAAACATGCAGGCAGGTACTGTCCACTTTAACAGGGATCTACTGTGTTATTGATACAGCCCTTATCACTGCTGCCATTGCAATTAATCAAGGTGCCACATCAACAACAGAAGGCCAGGAATGTCCAGCATCACTATGGCTGAGGCATGGCCTCTAGTGGAATATATATATATATATATACATATATATACATATATATATATGTATATATATATAAAACCTCCTGTGGATATATATATATATATCAAGAGGTTTGTATATATATATATATATATATATATATATATATATATATATATATCACATAGTGTTCAGCTCAGGCATCCCAAAAAGCAAAATGTTAACATGTTGCCTGTTTCTGC
Organism: Ridgeia piscesae; assembly: GCA_025642075.2. NCBI lineage: Eukaryota > Metazoa > Annelida > Polychaeta > Sabellida > Siboglinidae > Ridgeia > Ridgeia piscesae. The sequence goes on along the minus strand of JAODUO010000301.1, from coordinate 325,346 downwards.
CTGAACATTAGCTCCTCTCAGACCACAAAACCTCCTGTGGATATATATATATATATATATATATATATATATATATATATATATATGTTTTGTGGTCTGAGAGGAGCTAATGTTCAGGCAGAAACAGGCAACATGTTAACATTTTGCTTTTTGGGATGCCCTGAGCTGAACACTAGTGACCTAAAATGTATTGTGTACAATGAAAACACCCACATATATGACACTGTATATCTAGGCAAAAGAACAGAGGAAGGCTACAAAACATTTTAATAGGAACACTGAACATGTACCAGTTTGAAGGCCCTAGAGGACCATAGGAGGCTACAAAATGAGTCAATCAAATTGAAATTTAGTGCACTACATTCTACAATGAAAATATAAATTTTTAGAGCAATCCAGAATGTATTGTAAAATATGGCAGAACACAAGAAAAGCAGTCTATCTAATACTGCATAATTAAATACATGATTATAGCATCTAATATTACAACCATACCCTGAATAAATCACTGGGGCATTTTCTTGACCTTACAACGTTTTCCGTCACAGTGGTTTGTCTGTTTAAAATATGAATGCCTGCCAAGGTTGGTTCATACTCCAACAAACATTCTCCTTCAGTATGGTTGTATGAATAACCAGATAGAATGATGCATGTCTACAGGCCCTCTATTTTGTACATATTACCAAACCAAACCATGCATACGCCGGTGCAACGAATGTGTACTGGTGGTCTTCAATGTCGCCCGACACAATAAAAATTATCTTGTTATAATTCCTGCCAGACGTTATCCACACTATATTCATAGTATAATGTACAGATCACACATTTAATTAAATTTGTGAAATTTGCTATAGCTTCATTGAATGAAACACTTACAATTTCAACAACATAAATACTGTTTAGCTGTAAACTCGCTACCAGGTTTAATCTCATGCATTTTATCTATGTAAATAATTGTAAACAAATGAGAAACAACATGTAAACTGACAATTACTAAAATTAATAATTTACAAATAGATTAAGTTGTAACACTAGACTCTAGAAAGACACAACAACCTTTCACGTATACATACTAGCGAGGCTGCAAACGAAACATCAATTATTATTTTATTTATTAAATATAATTTACAGTCGTAAATCACAATGGCAATGCCGTCGCCAACTGGGACACTGAATTTAATTAAGTTAATTAATTATGCAAGTTAAGCAAGTCCATGATACACCGGCACCGGATAAGCTAGGGTGTTCCTGTAGAAGCATAAATATGCAATTTCGTTTTTATGTGTTATCTTCCAGTTAAAATATGCTCTATATATTATAGTAACTTGCATTATCGCCCGCACAATCGTCAAATACGTAAACAAAATTGTCCAAAAACATGGCAAAGAGTTCACGTATTGAATTTTTTTACAGATAGCATTGCATATATTAAGATCTTCCGGCGTACAAATACATAATGTGTTACTGTTATTTCGTAAACAGAAGGCAAACTTGGACGAAAGTGACTTACCGTGAAACCAGACGCGTCGCAACTGACACCACAAAACATATATGTTTGTTTTTCATAATTGTGAATTGTATGTAAAACGTACAGCAGTGATTTCTTCAACATCACAAAAACATGTCACAATCACATGCAGGAAAGGAAGTCTTAAAAATACAATCTTTTTCATGTTGTATAAAAACGAGTTTATGTGATGGTGACGAACGACTGCAAAATCACGCATCACGAAGGTAGACACAGTAATAGAAACTAGAATATATAATGAACAAGCTACTACTACATTCAAAGAAAGTATTGATCAGATAACATGGGATGAAATTTATGCCTCCAAAAATCCTCAAGAAAGTTATTCTAAGTTCCTTAATGAAATTTTATTTGTATACAATAAATCATTTACACTTATTAAAAAAACTATCAGGGCAAAACAGCATAAACCATGGATTACTATGGGATTTAGACATTCCATTAGAACCAAAAACAAATTGTATAAGTATTACTTAAATAAACCGACTGTATACAACGAAATAAATTACAAACAATATAAAAATAAACTAAATTGCCTTATTAACATAGCAGAAAAAGCATACTACCAGCACGAGCTTCATAAGCACAAGGGTAACTTAAAAAACATGGAAAATATTAAAGGGTATTATTGGAAAGAAAGAAGTAGTTACAACTATAGACCAGTTATTAATTGAAGACAAATTAACAAAAAATAAGCAACACAGCAGATAAATTTAATGAATATTTTACGAATATAGGTCCACAGTTGGCTGAGGAGATACCATTTGTAACAAGGGAGTCCTAATCAATATCTTAAAGGAGTGTATAGAAATTCAATGTTTCTACTGCCAGCCACATCCGATGAGATAAGAGGAATCATTAATAATTTAAAAAATTATAGTCCTGGATGGGATGGAATAACACCTTTCATTCTTAAGCAGGCCTTCTCCAACTTACTTGAACCACTATGTCACATTGTAAATTTATCATTTGATCAAGGATGTGTTCCAGATCAACTAAAAATAGCTGAAGTAATTCCAGTTTTTAAAGCTGGTGATACGACATCAATTGGCAACTACAGGCCGATTTCTATTTTGCCTGTGTTTTCAAAGGTTCTTGAAAGATTAATGTATACTAGATTAATGAATTATATAACTGCACATAAAATATTGTCTAATCTCCAATTTGGATTTAGGAAAGGTTATTCCACTGAAATGGCTATTTCAGTGCTAATTGATAATATTAGTAAGGCAACTGATAACAAAGAACATGTAATTGGTGTATTTCTTGATTTTTGCGAAAGCGTTTCATACTGTTAATCATAGGATTTTAATGGGAAAATTAGCTCATTATGGAATTAGAGGAAACATACTTCAGTGGATACAAAATTACTTAACTAATAGACAACAACGAGTAAAATTAAAAGAAACAACATCCACCCTTAGCAACATAGCATGTGGAGTTCCACAAGGTTCAATTTTGGGACCTTTACTCTTTCTTATTTATATAAATGATCTAACTACTTTATCTGATAAAATGCTTACAATTATGTTTGCTGATGACACAAGTATCTTTATACAAGGTAACAATATACATGAAATGGAAATTGCTATGAACTCTGAGATAAAAAGACTGTCCATATGGCTCAAAATCAATAAACTTTCTCTAAATATAAAAAAACTCATACAATGACCTTCAGTAATAAGAAAAGTATAAGAGAGAGGAAAAATTACATTTATATAGACGACATAAAAATTGACACTGTAAACAAGATAAAAAAAATTGGGTTTAATTATAAATAACACATTGAACTGGAGTGCTCACGTTAAATATATATGTAGTAAAATATCTAAGAATATTGGCATTATGAAAAAGGTGACGAACAAATTAGAAAAAAGATTATTGCTAAATCTATATTATATGCTTATCTACCCGTATATTATTTACTGTAATACGATTTGGGGAAGGGCCCCGAATGTATATTTAGATAAAACATATATATTGCAAAAATAATTGTGCGCATAATTAGTCATGTAGGATTTTTTGACCACACAGAGCCTTTATTTTCAACATTGCAGATAATGAATATCTATCAGATAAACAAATATATGTGCTGCATATTAATGTATAAGCATAATAAGGCTATGTTACCTACCTTATTTAATGATGTATTTGTATTGTCATCCATGACACATAAATATAGCACAAGGCAGAAATTCGCATATAAAATACCGTTCTGCAGAACAAAGTGCAGACAATTATCTTTGGCATATGTCGGACCAAAAACATGAACACCCTTATCTTAGACAACTGTCTTCAATATTGTGCCACTTTACAGATCTTTAAAACAAGGGTCAAATATCTGCTTCTGAAAAATCATTAATCTGTTATTTCTGTTCTGAATGTACTGTTATTATACGTTGCTTTTCTATAATTACATTAAACTTCTATTTAAATATAACCTTACTTGTTACACACGTGCATCGATGTATTTAATTTTGTGGTACACTTAAAATTCACTATTTCACTATTTTAATTAACTAGTTGCACTATTATGATGTTGCTGTATAGGTGTTCACGAATTATAATTTGCTTCGAAATTGTTAAAATACATGAATAAGGAAAATAAGCACTGTTGCTTAATTCCGATTGTTACATTGTATAATGTCCTTAGACATGTAATTATTACATTAGTGTTGCTGTTTATTATATGTACATGACATTATGTAACAATAAAGCTATTACTATTACTATCAAATATATCACATCAAATATTTCGCCTGAAAGCAATACAGTTTACATAGTTCGTTTATTAAACTAAGAAAAGTCGCAACCAAAACATGGTTGAACACATAATGTACTATGATTAGGCTTAGTGATAATAACACGCATTTCCCATTTACACAAGTCTAAATATAACAAAATTCTCACTATCTCCGTAAAGGTGGTGATACACGTACGAGAGACTCGTACGAGTGACTTGGATGAAACCATGCGAATTGTACGTTTATCGCAAAATCGGGCCTAAAATCGTACGTGTATCATCCGAGTCACTCGTACGAGGCACTCGTACGAGTGATTCGGAGTAAAAAAACCAATGAGATGACAGCACTGAGTTGACCTTCTTAAAAATGGCAGATACTGATTTGGCAACTCTCACTTCAAATTGTTGTCGAACTTTACCGTGAAAATTTCGCCATGGAATGGTGCAAACCCACGACAGAAGCATCGGTTACGAATAGCCTGCAAGTTCTCAATATTGACGCCCCTTGGAGCAATGCTCACAAAAATGGAATATATCACAGAAATTCGGTAGCAACGCCAACGTCGCTGGATCGTTCAAACTTCATTGTCAGAGCCCTGTCAGAAGTAAGTAGAGACAGCGACATCGTGAAATTAGCATCACTCGATTAACTGTTGTGTAGTTTCCATAATATTTGTATTTTAATCCATAAAACAGTGCTCGTCTGAACACACGTTACCACTGAGTGAATGACACTGCCACTGGCACTGCACTGGTGACTGTGTGTGAGTGGGAATCAGTTTTGAATGTCTAATTAAATACAAAATATACACCCATGACCTAACATTTAAACCAGGTAAAACGCGTCCGTACCCCTTGTTTACATCTGATAAGGAATAGCTTTACATTCTATCTCTGGCTCATGACATGAGAAAGAATGTAATTTGCAGGTAGGACACACGGTTTTGAACATGGTCATGGCGTTTTTGTGAGCTTTTGAGTTTACTAGTCTATTTTCATAAGAAACATGTTCTAGTTCGGTGACAGTTTGTTTGCTTAACCTTAACGTAATATGTGTGACTGATTTATCACATAGATATCATATGAAAGAACTATGAATACAAACTTTTGGACATGGTCATTGGTAGGACATTTAATGCACAGTTAGTGCAAATAGGACACACGGTGTTTAACCGTGACGTCTTTTTATATTTTTGAATCCGCCAGTCTATTTTATATAAAAAAGTAACAGTCTGTTTGCATAAGTTGACCCTAATAAGTGTTACTGGATCAGCAGATGATATGTATATAATAAATATGAAATAACTCTGATAAGATCCTCATGTATATATGGGGTATGTGTAATTAATAATAGAAATGTGTAATGTACTTACAAGCGATTGTGTCTGCCCTTTTGGTTTCAGAAAAAGGCTACATTGATGCATGGACGAGATCATTGGAAGTGAATATTGATGAGATGATATCACATAAATAAAATAATACAACATTGTTTCAGCAGCTGGGACTTTGTCTACTATTTCAGTATAGCCAGTGTTTCTTTTGTCTATAGTAGTATGATATTGTTCAAGCCAGAATTGGGATTTCACAGTTGTTCCTCTTAACTAAGCAGTTGCTCATTATATTTAGATTCCTTATAGTTATGGTGAAATCCACTGTGTCTAAAAGTGGGGTCCAAATTGTTTGTGATTGGGTTCATAGATGCAAGAAAATATAATTTCATGTAAAAAGCATTGTCATGGTAACACCGCTTCCTTCCATGAATTGTTATACATCAATAGGAAATGATTTCCTTATATTATGGGCAACCGACCATATTCCTTTATCTGACATTTTCATATATTTAATTAATGTTTTAACACCTTATGATTAAATGATATATGTACTGTAATTAGATGTCTTATTTATTATTAACTGAATTCATGACTTCATAAAGAGCCCAACTCTACACGTTTATGTATATGTCCTTCAGTGCAAGATAGATTGCTGAACATGTATATGGGACTATCTTCTCAATGGTAGTACGACCAATTCTGAACTGACACGCAAGAGATTGATAAATGTTACCTGTAGGACATAATATTTATATGACATATATTTATATACGTTAAAAATTTGGTTCATACCATGCACTATTTCGGAATGGGTCACATTCCGGATCAGATATTTGTGTGGTTAATTGGTTTTCAAATATGTATGTGCCCTGGATTCCAGTTGCAAAAATTCATGATAAATTATCATTCCTCCGTAGAGTTTGTAGTAAATCAATCACTGCATTACTTGATTATTAATTTTTAGCATCAAATCCCTATCACCATCTGCTTAGTTGTTTTTCTCTGAATTAGGATTCTAGTAAAGCAAAGCGAGGTGTGTTGACACTTATTATACTCATGATGTTGCTAGAATGTCAATTGCACTTCAGTTACCCAAACTTGAGTAAACCAGTTTACAATGTTATTGTTATTAAATATATTGTTCATGGCTCCAAGAATGGTTTATTGTAGTATAATTTAACTTACTTAGGAGCTTTATAGTCGAAGATGAGTACGACGTCAAAGTCACGGTCACGACAACAAAGCAAGTTCGAGAGACTTTACAAAAAATCTCAAACTAAGAAAGAAGTGACAGACACCGACACAGACACAAACAGGTGGGTAATGAACCTGAGCGATAGGCAAATCAGTGCTGATGAACGATCTATACTTGGTAAAGGTTTAAACTTTGCCATTACTCCGATTACCCTCCCGGTTGAATAAATCATAGCCGGCACTGAGGTAGTCGCGAAATACATGACCCCGGCAGAAGAACTCAGAGGGGACGTACCATCAAACGAGCTAAAATCCTGAAATGTAACATCAGTAAGGGGGAGAGGGTAGCTCTACAGACACTGAAAAAGACAACTCCATCATCATCATACTCCCTGCAGACAAAGGTAGAGCCACGGTAATCATGAACACTACCGAATATAGAGAGAAAATTACTGACATGGTGGGGGATACGAACACGTACACCAGACTTAGTAAAGACCCCACACACAAATACAAAATATATGATCAACATCCTAAGGAAGTGGAAGAGAAATGGATCCATCTCAGAAAAACTGTACTGGAAGCTATACCCAGAGTAGGAAGAACACCCAAAATTGTATGGGACGCCTAAGATATACAAAAACAACACACCCCTTAGGCCTATAGTATCCAGTTGTGGCAGTATTACATACAATGCAGCCGAATAACTGGATAGCATACTTGTGGGTAAAAAATTGTCACAGCATCAAAACACAAAGGAACTAGAAATACCACCTGCTCGGAAACTGGTGTCATATGATGTCACAGCACTCTTCACCAGTGTCCCGGTGGATAAGGCACTGGAAGTCATCACAGACAGACTACAAGAAGATGACACCCTAACCAGCCGCACGGAAATGACAATCCCACAGATAGTTCTGCCTGAATACTACCTATTTCATATACGACGGGGCATACTACCAGCAAACACATGGTGCAGCTATGGGATCACCTATATCTCCCCTAGTACCTAATTGCTACATGGAACAATTTGAGAAAATAGCCATCTCTACAGCACCGCATCATTGTGGCTACGATACGTGGATGACACATTCAACGTACTTCACGAATACGACGTGGAAGAGTTCACTGAACACGCAAACAGCATTGATCCACACATCAATTTCACAATCGAACATGAGAAAGACAGCAAACTTCCCTTCCTGGATCTATGCACCCATATTCAGGATGATGGATCCACGAAGATAACTATCTACCGGAAGCCGACACACACGGACCAGTACCTCAACTTCAAGTCACATCACCCTCTAACCCACAAACGTTCAGTTGTATGCACCCTCACCAACAGGGCACAGCAGTATGTCACCACAGCTGAAGACAGGAAATCAGAACTGGCACACGTCCACAATGGCCTGAGAGCCAACGGATACCCAGAGTGGGCGTTTGCTCCTCCTCCATCCAGTGCAAAAAGACCACCTAACAACCCACGAAGACCTATGCTGGGACTACCATAAGAGGCAGGATTATCAGAACAGTCACATAACATACACATGCATTACAAGCCGGCGAACACCCTACGCTCGATGGTAGTACACCCTAAAGACAGAACACCTAAAGAACACAAGTGTGGAACCATCTATGACATCACGTGTGACATCGAGAACAGCCATATATACATAGGTGAAACCAAGAGAACACCCAGCGAGAGATTCAAAGAACATACAAACCTGGATAAACCAACAGGAGTTGGAGATCATTGCCGGGCCACAGGACACTCAGTGTCCATGAAGAACACTAAAGTACTAACACGTGAATCCAACTGGTTATATAGCCTCCTTCACTTACCTCTTGTGCCAGTTGGATTCACGGGTTAGTACTTTATCCAGGTTTGTATGTTCTTTGAATCTCTCGCTGAGTGTTCTCTTGTATTTATCTTAATGTAATATATTATATGTTAATATATATATATATATATATATATATATATATATATATATATATATATATATTAAACAGAGAGCCCCTACCATGAACAGAGACCAGGGGTACCGTCTGCCTGCCATCTACAACCGAATTATCCCGCCGAAATCTGAGTCAACACACGTGACACCAGTACGTGAACAAGGCCCGTAGTTGATGGGTCAAAACATCGTACTCATCTTCGACAATAAAGCTCCAAAGTAAGTTAAATTATACTACAATAATGTTATATTGTTGTGTGCATGAAATATTCAAATTGTAAACAAAACCATAACTTTATACTGCTGATCATACTGATACAAATTGCAACTTATTTAGCAAACACAATGATGATAATTATCTACCTTAGCTAATCTAGGAACAGACACCCTCGTTGTAAATTAAGCGAAGATGACCATAAACCATTAACAGTATTATTAATTATTCACCCGATGCTTGCATGTACATGTAACAGCTGTTGCATGTAAGACACGACAAGGCCATGCAAACATTTTATTTATCAAACAAAGGTATACACAGCATATCATCAGTGTACAATAGTGAACGTCTCTTTATTGACAGGTAGCCTGGTAATTAGTATATTCTTATCTACAAAAAAGAGTATGTTGTGTGACAAACTGCCCCAGGTTGCTTGTTTGTAGGTTTGGTTGTTACAAATTGGGGTTTACTTTTATGGATAATAAATAATGCATTTACGAAATATTACTGACACATGCCTGATGGTATATTTGATATTTCATATAAATATTTTAAGTAGTTGAAAATGCTGAATCAAACATGTTATGTTAATTACAATTAATGTCTATACCATGTCTACATGAAAAAACAATTGTTCTAACCGCATTTCTGACCGTTTGACTCCACCAGGCGTGTTGGCCAGGATACCCACAAGGCAAGATTTCGTTCTCACCGCATTTCGTTACTGTATAACATACATTGGTAGGTAGGCAATCTATGACAACAAACCTGTGACTAAGCTATGTCTGAAGTTTAGCAACGTGCACCAATATTCGCGTGGCCACCAGGTCCAGGCTATAAATATACATGCCTTATCTACGCAATTTGCAGATGGTTGCTGTTCTCTGTAGATTGCACAGGTCCAGCTAATGCGTATAAAATAAACGATAATAGCTGAAGCCAAGCCAAGCATTATACTAAAGCAATCTAATCACTGAAACGTCAACATGACGTTCACACAAGAAATTATGTAATATAATATACTTGTCGCTAAAAAGCGAAGAGTTTCAGCAAGGCGCTCAGCAATTGTTATTGCGTCCCGCATGGCTGTGTCTTTGTGGACGATTGACGGCAAAGAAGATATTGAAATTGCTGTGGATCCATCCGGACAAATTTTGCAAATATTCTGGAGTCCTCCACTTTAATTTCCTTCATCAGAGCATGAAATGCGCCGAACTGCTGGCAATCCTTAAGCGAACCCACCATCTTTTTCGTTTCTTCAGTTTTTCTTTCTTTTCTTCGTCATTAATTTGCTGCAGCACAGCCAATGCAGCGAGCAAAATTGCATGTTCTTCTTCCCTGCTGCTGCTGCAACTGTCAGCCATTGCCGTAAACAAGCCTTCACCTTACGACGTCACTCGCGCAACTCTCCCGACCCGATTGTTTCGCCACGACTACGTGTCATGCACTCCTACGTATATATATATATATATATATATATATATATATATATATATATATATATATATATATATATATATATATATATATATATATACATGTGTGTGTGTGTGTGTGTGTGTGTGTGTGTGTGTGTGTGTGTGTGTGTGTGTGTGTGTGTGTGTGTGTGTGTGTGTGTGTGTGTGTGTGTGTGTGTGTGTGTGTGTGTGTGTGTGTGTGTGTGTGTGTGTGTGTGTGTGTGTGTGTGTGTGTGTGTGTGTGTGTGTGTGTGTGTGTGTGTGTGTGTGTGTGTGTGTGTGTGTGTGTGTGTGTGTGTGTGTGTGTGTGTGTGTGTGTGTGTGTGTGTGTGTGTGTGTGTGTGTGTGTGTGTGTGTGTGTGTGTGTGTGTGTGTGTGTGTGTGTGTGTGTGTGTGTGTGTGTGTGTGTGTGTGTGTGTGTGTGTGTGTGTGTGTGTGTGTGTGTGTGTGTGTGTGTGTGTGTGTGTGTGTGTGTGTGTGTGTGTGTGTGTGTGTGTGTGTGTGTGTGTGTGTGTGTGTGACGCGGCATGTCAAAGCCAGGCTTTTGTAGGCAAGTTGACAATTCTATATTATTATTGATTTAATTAGAGGAGATGAAGAGCTTTAAAATGATACCAAGATGAACACTCTATCTTATATATGGGCGAAGATATTCCACTTCAAGTGCATAAATTTGTGGAATGTCACTTCCAAGAAAATGAGCTTTTAAAATGATCGGTCGTAAAAAGTGATATCTTGGAACAGTTCCATAGCAACCACATATTTATAATGCTCCAATTGTCCTGAAATTTTGCATAGACCTAGAGATGGTGTATAGTTTTTTGTATACACATAATATGTGAACGTATAATTAGGAAATATTAAATATTAACCCTGCGACCGGCCAGGGCCGATTAATCGGCCCGAGATATCTTCCTGAATAATTTTTTTGTTTTTTCCGTAACCAGTAACCGACCCGCGCACATTTGGTATCATCGGATAGCTGAAAGATTTTTCAAGGGGCGGGCGGACAAAACGTATGACAAAGTTGATGCCCAAATGTGGGTGATTTACTATGCCTTCCGTAACGAATTTACGCATCCATTCATAAAGGTCCGACCCCTGCATACGTGGCATCAATAGAGAGCTCTGTTGTTGCCCAATCTGGGGAAAATAAACATGTGGGGTGGGGCTGGTCCAGCGAATCAGAACCAAGCTTTCAAAAACCGCGTCATCTTCCCGCCGGAGCAAATGTTTACTTGGGATTATCTAAAGTTACCGCATCTATGTTTCGACAAAACAACTGACAGTATTCAAGAATATGACTATTATACTAGTTGAAATAGTTAGAATGACTTTGCATGCTTTTTGGTCTGAAAAATCGACCATTTGTCAGCGCATCATTTCACCGCTCGCGCCGAGGGTTTGCGCCGGAGGCGAATGTAGCAGCGATCGGGCGGCCTAAAATGGCCTATCTCCGTCCTCGATGTTGAAACAATTCATAAAAATAAGTTCTCAACTGATTTTATTCATTTTTATGTTATTTGGCGGCTGAAACGTATGGTTACATTTGTCTCGCAGGAAGTAGGAAATTTGTCCGTTCAGTATTTATTTGGGAGCAGGATAGTGCGCTAAAATGGCTTTGTTTTAGAGAAATTAGCTGTGGAATTAATGAGGGGCTTGCATTAAAATGCTCACCATTACCCCTTTCAACAGTGTTTCGTGGTATCTATTATGGAAATATTGAAAGACTGATGATTTTGCTGATTGATTCCGCAAAGAACCCACTTTCGACATTTTGAGGGCATGCTGACTAATTTCGCCCTGGCGCCGATCGCGGATCTGCGACAAGCGCCTGGTTTTGGCGTGCCGCGTCACACACACACACACGCACGCACGCTCGCACGCACGCACGCCGCACACGCACGCACGCACGCACGCACACACACACAACACACACACACACACACACACACACACACACACACACACACACACACTTTGTTTACTTAGCCCTCCAGAATTATGCTGCAAACCCTCCCTCTAAATACCACGCCTATTAAAAGAACAATCAATATTGACACACATCTGTTTCATAGCCGCACAGGTCAATAATACAAAAATGTAATGTAATGTAATGTAATGTAATGTAATTTAATGGAATGGAATGGAATGGAATGGAATGGAATGGAATGGAATGGAATGGAATGGAATGGAATGGAATGGAATGGAATGGAATGGAATGGAATGGAATGGAATGGAATGGAATGGAATGGAATGGAATATGAATTCAAGCAACAAAAATTTACTCCTTTAATGGACGTTATATTACGATACTTCCATTTTGAGACCGCTTTCTATAAATCGCACTGAAAATGTGCATTGAAATTTCAAATGGTTATTTTATATTGACGCATTCAGGTGTATAAAGCCAGCAATTATATTTTGTTTCAACTAGTAGTAATAAGGTTTTGTTTGATTAGGTCGCGGGATTTGCTGTATGTGTCGTAACAACGGACCGTTCACCCGATGATGTCACCATATTCAGACAAAAGCATACCACGAAGCTACGTTTTGAATACCACTTATTAGCGTTGTCTGCAAAAAAGAACATCACTCAATGCCGCCATCTCGATAAATTGGCATCAGTTGGTAGGTGTACTAGGTAATGACGGATGCAATTTATAGTTAACACATCTTACATTTGCATTGAGTATGCTCATATTATGTTTATTCATTGCGTTTTTATACCTTGTAATGAACACGGATGCACTCTCACACACACCCTCATACGCACGCATTAACTCAAAGAACGGTTAAACTCAAACATGTGTTATAAATGGACAAAACATCATAACTTTAATCACGCATACATGCATACGTACACATGTGCGCGCGCACACACACACACACACACACACACACACACACACACACACACACACACACACACACACACACACACACACACACACCCACATCCAGGTCACACACACACACACGCATACACCATATCGAGGTCACGTATTCGATATTAATATTACGCAATTCGTCGACCCATTGTTATATATGCATTGCATAATTTGTTTTTGTACAGACGCTTCGACCATTAAATTTGCACCTGCGGCGTTCACCGATCCTACTACATATTGGCTAGAGGGCGATACGTACGAAAAAGTACAAAACTATTATACGATCTTTGCTGAGGGTGATAAGTTCAAGGTATTCAAGGTAATTAGAAATAATTTGCCTAAAATATGACAGAATACGTTTACTGTACTCTTATTATAATTGGACAAACTAACCACGCATCAATACATACTCGATCACATGATATGTACATGTATGAATAGCTCTGATTCATTGTTTAATTAATGCGAGTTTCTAGTAATATCTCAATTTAATAATTATGTTTTTTGAAACAATATTTATATACGAGTCATATCCATTGTTTTCATTGTTTCATTTAAACTTTGAGGATAAACATGGCTTTATCAAATCAGGTATACATGTTTTCGTTTTTTCTGTAACGCAATTGCCAATAAAACCATTTTATATAATCAATATTTATATTTGAGGATTTAATATAATATACAATTTGCTTTACCAAATATGAATTTTTTTAAATATAGCAATTGAATTTACCAAAACTGTAACTCGAGTCACGCCGCATAAGCTAGATAGAGTGCATTATGTTGTTAAATTGCAAATGCTTTTGGCGTATTCAGCAATACTTGAATTAGATGCAACGTTAGTTTCGTGTAAGCCACTTTATAAACATAGGATTCTACATTGCAAGGATGTTAATTTATTTGTTCAGCCAGGCACACGGGAAAAAATGTTTATCACGTCTATATTGGATATAGTTTGGACTAAGAAGAAAAAAAAGAGCACCGCACTATGGAGACAATTTAGTTTTCCTGGAGGTTTCACTCGGTCGTACCCGGGCAGAGCGAGGTTTTATAGAAAGCTTTCCCCAAACCATCGCAAAAGGTTCGTAGCTTGTTCATAAGCATTACGCTTCCTTTTGACAATTACACTTGGTTGTTCTGTTCAGCTGCATGACTAAATATTCTCTTCAGAACCGAAAATACAAGAGCAACACTTTGGTTAGAACTGGGAGAGGTTGAAAGAGATAGTCAGACAGAGAAGGATATTAGTAGTAATGTATGGTTCGATCATCTCCCGTCTGGCGCGGAAGAGGAGGAGGTCAAAGGTCAATGACAAAGATCAAATATCAAGGTCAAGTGTTAATGAACTGGCGGCGTCCCTTGCGGGTAGGTCATGAACTAGTACGATCCATATTCTTAGTCTTATTTTTAAATTGGGGGTTAGACGTTATGTAGTGCCCGCTGGTGATATGTGGTGAACTACAAACAAAGTCAAAAAACAAGTGGAGCCACATGTCTTCAGCTAATATCCCAAAAATACGAGTGTCTTATTTTAAAACTACTTTAAAAATTAGTCATGAGGCGATCCCTGCGAGCGTTTTGATTGCTTGTTGCGTAGAAAGAAGTGTTTCGATTGGCTGTTCCGGAGGAAGGGTATAAGGTCAAAAAATAAAGGTCAACGTTAAGTTCAATTATCATCACGTTCTGCACGTAGGCCACTTGGTTCACATTCTTCACGTTCCTCATGTAGGTCATCTACTCTTAATAGCGCATGCGCAATGTTATTGTTTTCTTATCAATCTTATATAACAGTGGCCTAATGCAACTGGAGCTGAAGAATGTTAAAGGTTATAAATTATAGTGTCGTTAAAAATATACAAAAGAGGACTTAACGTAGCAGCCTATGCAGTGTGTCCGCTCTCCCGGTAGTTAGGTTGTCAACTTCAAACATATATTCAATGAAGCGACAATTTCTGTCTTCTGGAAAACGACCACCCCATTAGGTCATTGCGTCATGTTATAATTTGAGAAAACGTGGTTGGTTTCTTTCCCACGTATGCGACTAACATACCTAAATATCTAGTTTGGTTAGATACCTGATCCCCAATGTCCAGTGCAGGTGCAACACGGCGCATGTCTATCTATCGAAGCTTGCTGTCCCGACCAGGACAATCGGGTGCTGTCTGTTCTCATCGTGGGACGCTGGTTCAGTCAGAATCAGTTACAGTGCGTCAGTGGACGACGTTGTATGATTGTGAGTGATTGGTACACTACGCTACGGCAAGTCATCGCGTCAGCTGAAGGTATAGGAAATATTAACCGACAACCTTCCTACCTCCGACTGTGCGACGTGCAAGGGCACCGCTACTGTAAGTAGACCTGTCGCCTGTTCAACTATGTGTTGCTAGGCAACCAGCAGTTAATAAAAATCAATGTAATACATTGTATCTGTAATGTAGTGTCCCTAGCTTGACAAGTCAGGGCACGTTTATTCATATGGTGGTATCACTTCATGTCCAGTATGTAGGTCACATAGATCTTTTTGTAGTTCACGCATAGCTACCATGTATGTAGGTCACATATGGCACGTTCTCTTGGATTCTTTCCCACGTATGAGACTAACATACCTAAATATCTAGTAAAGTTACATACATGGTCCTCCATGTCCAGTGCGGATGCAACACGGCGCTTGTCTATCTACCCGAAACTTGCTGCCCCGACGAGGGCAACTCCTCACGTCAACTGAAGGTGTAGGAGATATTAACCGTCGAACTTTTCCCCTCCGACTACTGTAAGTAGACCTATCGCCGGTTCAACTATAGGTTGCTAGGCAACCAGCAGTCAATAAAAGCAATACATTGTATCTGTGACGTAGTGTCCGTACCCAGACAAGTCTGGACACGTTTATTCATATGGCGGTATCACTTAATGTCCAGTATGTAGGTCACATAAGTCTTCCACCAATACAAAATTGTAATTCACGCTACCATGTCCAGTATGTATGTCACATAGTTCACGTTCTCAACGTATGAAATAATTCGTGTGTATGTGAGCGTTCGTGTGCGCGTTCGTTTGCGCGTTCGTTTCCACGTGCGTGTGCGCGTGTGTTCGCATGTGTCCGTGAGTATCCGTATGTGTTCGCGTGAGTCCGTATGTGTTCGCATGTGTCCGCGTGTGTTCGTATGTGTTTGCGTGTGTCCTAGTGGGTACGTATGTGTTTGCGTGTGTTCGTGTGTGTATGTATGTCCGTATGTGGCCGCTTGTGTCCGTATGTGTTCGCGTGTATGCGAGTGTGTCCGCAGGCGTTCGGGTGTGTCCTTATGTGTTATCATTATGTGTCCTCGTGTGTCCGTGTGTATTCGCGTGTGTCCGTTTGTGTCCGTATGTGTCCGTGTGTGTCCGTATGTGTCCGCCTGTGTCCGTATGTGTTCGCGTGTGTCCGTATGTGTCCGTGTGTGCCCGCGTATTTACGTATGTACTCGCGTGTGTCCGTGTGTGTTTGTGTGTGTCCGCGTGTGTCCGTATGTGTTCGCGTGTGTCCGTGTGTGTCCGTGTGTGTCTGCGTGTGTCCGTATGATGTGTTCGCGTGTATCCGAGTGTGTCCGCGTGCGTTCGGGTGTGTACTTATGTGGCATTATGTGTCTTCGTGTGTCCGTGTGTCTTCGTGTATGTCCGTGTGTGTCCGTGTGTGTCCATATGTGTTCGCGTATGTCCGTGTGTGTTTGTGTGTGTCCGCGTGTTTCCGTATGTGTTCGCGTGTGTCCGTGTGTGTCCGTGTGTGTCCGTATGTGTCCGCGTGTGTCCGTATGTGTTCGCGTGTATACGAGTGTGTCCGCGTGCGTGCGGGTGTGTCCATGTGAGTCCTCGTGTGTCCGTGTGTCTTCGCGTGTGTCCGTGTGTGTCCGTATGTGTCCGTGTGTCCGTATGTGTTCGCGTGTGTCCGTGTGTGTCCGTATGTGTCCATGTGTGCCCGTGTGTGTCCATATGTATTCGTGTGTGTCCACTTGTGTCCGTATCTGTTCGCGTGTATCCGTGTGTGTCCGTATGTGTTCGCGTGTGTCCGTGTGTGTTTGTGTGTGTCCGCGTGTGTTCGCGTGTGTCCGCGTGTGTCCGTGTGTATCCGTGTGTGTCCGTGTGTGTCCGTATGTGTCCGTATGATGTGTTCGCGTGTATCCGAGTGTGTCCGCGTGCGTTCGGATGTGTACTTATGTGTCCTTGTGTATCTGTGTCTTCGTGTATGTTCGCGTGTGTCCGTGTGTGTCCGCGTGTGTTCGTGTGTGTTCGTGTGTCCGTCAGTATCCGAATGTGTTCGCGTGTGTCCGTGTGTATCCGAATGTGTTGGCATGTGTCCGTGTGTGACCGTGTGTGTCCGTACGTGTTTGCGTGTGTTCGTTTTTGTCCGTATGTGTTCGCGTGTGTTCGCGTGTGTCCGCATGTGTGTGCGTGTGTCCGTGTGTGTCCGCGTGTGTCCGCGTGTGTCCGTGAGTGTCCGCGTGTATCTGTGAGTGTCCGCGTGTGTCCCCGTGTGTCTGTGAGTGTCCGCGTGTGTCCATGTGTGTCCGCGTGTGTCCGTGTGTGTCCGCATGTGTCCGCGTGTGTCCGTGTGTGTCCTGGTGTGTCTGTGTGTGTGTCCGTGAGTGTCCGTGTGTGTCCGCGTGTGTCCATGTGTGTCCGCGTGTGTCCGTGTGTGTCCGCATGTGTCCGCGTGTGTCCGTGTGTGTCCTGGTGTGTCTGTGTGTGTGTCCGTGAGTGTCCGCGTGTGTCCGCCTGTTCCCGCGTGTGTCTGTGAGTGTCCGCGTGTGTTCGCGTGTGTTCGCGTGTGTTCGCGTGTGTTCGCGTGTGTTCGCGTGTGTCCGTGTGTATCCGTGAGTGACCGTGTATGTCCATGAGTGTCCAAGTTTGTCCACATGTGTCCGCCTGTATTCAATTGTGTCCGCCTGGGTTCGCGTGTGACCGTGTGTGTCCGCATGTGTTCGCGTGTGTCCGCGTGTGACCCGTGTGTCCGCGTGTGTTCGCGTGTGGCCGTGTGTGGCCGTGTATGACCGTGTTTGTCCGCCTGTTTTCGCGTGTGTCCGTGTGTGTCCGCGTAGGGTTATTCACACTTCCACCACAGCCATAATCTAATGTTAGTGTTTGGAGGCGATAACCTTATCAAGTTTTCGTATTTTACTAAGACAATACGGTACTTTCGTATCGTTTACCATTTCAACGATATGAATACAGCTGTCTTTTCACAAGTGTTACCAAGATAGTGTAGTAACTTCGTATCTTTTTTAGTTTTTCACTTCGGAAAACATTTAATGTTTTTATGTTGATGACATGATTTTAGCAAAACCTCAATATTCGCTCGTTTTAGCCTGACATCCATTTTTCATTGTCGTATTTAACTAACTTTTACTAAGTCAGCAAGATAATGAGACGCTTCCTACGACGTGCAAACCACAACTTCCGGGAAATTGGCGGACCGGATCAGGACCATAACATAAGTTTTTGCAACATGGCGGCTTCGGTCACAGTCATAACATACCATTTTGTGTTTCGATATGATAACTTTGTCAAGTTTTTTATATTTTACTAAGTCGGTGTGCCAACTTTGTACCACTTCACAACTTTTCACCGTTTCACCGCAATGGCTTTGTCACTTTGACGTATTTTTATTAGTCATCTTGGTAATTTCATATCAAACGTTGCCACTTTCTATCATAAACCGAGAACATTCAAGAAAAATCTTGGGTTGTGACGTCACTTCTTTAAAAACTGATGCCATCTAGCGGACGACTCTGACACTACGTTAGGCATTAATCCCATATAGGGGACAAAACAGCCACTAATTAGGGTTTAGAAACGATGGCTTCGACTTCTTGCATAATTTCTTGTAAAATGGCGGCTTAGGTCACAGTTATAACATATGTTTTAGTGTTTCGATGCGATAACTTTATCAAGTTTTATCATATTTTACTAAGTCGGTGTAAGAAAAACCACCAAGGTTCTCGGTTTATGATAGAGAGCACCAAAGTTTTCCCACAGAAGATAATGAAAGTACCAAGATGACTAAGAAAAATACGTCAAAGTGGCAAAGCCATCGCGGTGAAACGAAGAAAAATTGTGAAATGATACAAAGTTAGCACACCGACTTACTAATATATGAAAATATTTCACAAAGTTATCGCATCGAAACACTAAAAGGTATATTATGACTGTGACCGATGCCGCTATTTTACAACAAATTCTATTGTGGAAGTAGTGGAAGCCTCCGTTTTCTATGTTAAACCCTAATTAGTGGCTGTTTTGTCCGCTAGATAGGGCTAGCGTCTAAAGTAGTGTCAGAGTTATCCGCTTGATGGTACCAGTTTTAAAGAAGTGACGTCACAACCCAAGATTGTTCTTGATTGTTCTCGGTTTATGATAGAAGGTGCCAAAATATCATGAAATTACCAAGATGACGTAGAAAAATACGTTAAAGTGACAAAGCCATCGCGGTGAAAGGGTGAATAGTTGTGAAATGGTACAAATTTGGCAGTAAAATAAAACAAATTACAAAGTAATCGTATAGAAACACTAAAAGGTATGTTATGACTATGACCGAAGCCTCCATTTTACAATAAATTATGTTATGAAAGTAGTCGAAGCCATCGTTTCCTGTTTCTGGCTGTTTTGTTAGCTAAATGGTGCTAGTGTCTAACATAGTGTTAGAGTTATCCGCTAGATGGTACCAGTTTTTAAAGAAGTGACGTAACAACCCAAGTTTTGTCTAGATTTGTATAGAATTGATTAGGAAAATGATGTGTCGTAATAAAAAATCACCAAGGTTCTCGTTTTAAAGTAGAAACTGCCAGTTTTTCCACAGAATCGAACATCGAAATAATGAAAGGTATGTTATGACTGTGACCGAAGCCGCCATGATGCCAGAAATTATGTTACGGTCCTGTGGCCCGCCATTTTCCCGGAAGTTGTGGTTTGCACGTCGTAGGAAGCGTCTGATTATCTTGCTGATTTAGTAAAACTTAGTAAAATACGACAATGTAAATAGGATGTCAGATTGAAACGAACGAATATTGACATGTTTTTATAATCATGTCATCAACATAAAAACGTTACATGTTTTCCGAAGTGAAAAACTAAAACAGATACGAAGTTACCAAACTAACTTGGTAACACTTGTGAAAAGGCAGCTGTACACACGGACACACACGGACACACGCGTACACACGCGGACACAAGCGGATACACGCAGATACACGCGGACACACGCGGACACACGCGGACACACGAAAACACGCGACAAACCGCGGACACACGCCGACACTCATAGACACTCACGGACACAACTGGACATACACGGACACACACGGACACACGCGGATACACGCGAACACACGCGAACACACGCGGAAAAACGCGGACACCCGCGGACACTCACGGACTCAATCGAACACACGCATGCGGACACACGCGCACTCACGCGCACACACGCGCACACACGCGCAAAAATGCAGACACACGCGGACACAAGCGGACACAGGCGAACACAACCGGGCACATGGGGGTACACACGGACACTCGCGAACATTCGCGGACACACGGGTCACACGCGGACACACGCGGTCACACGCGGACACACGTGGACACTCACGGACACATACGGACACTCACTGACACAAACGGACACACGCGGACACACGCGGACACACACGTACACACGCAAACACAAGTGGACACACATGGACACACGCGTACACTCGCGGGCCCACGCTGACAAACGCTGACACACGCGGACACTCACAGACACACACGGACATTCACGGACACATGCGGACACACGCGGACACACGCGGATACATGCGGATACACACGGACACACACGGACACACGCGGACACTCGCAGACCTTCACAGACAAACACGGACACTGACGGACACACGCGAACACACGCGGACAAACGCGGACACACGCGGACACTCACAGGCAAACGCGGACACCCACGGACACACGCAGTCACACGTGGACAGACGCAGACACACGCGGATACACGCGGCCCCACTAGGACACACTCGGAGACACGCGAACACACACAGACACACGCGGACACACGCGGCTCGTACGGACACACACGAACACACACGGATACACGCGAACACATACGGACACACGCGGACACATACGGACACACACGGACACACGCGAACACATACGGACACACACGGACATACGCGAACACATACGGACACTCGCGAATACACACGAACACACACTGACACACGCGAACACATACGGACACACACGGACACATACGGACACACGCGAACACATACGGACACACGCGAACACACACAGACACACGCGAACACATAAGGACACACACGCACACTCGCGAACACATACGGACACACGCTGACACACCCGGACACACGCGAATATATACCGACACTCACGGACACAGGCGAACACATGCGGACACACGCGGGCACGGACACGCACGCACACACGAACGCGCACACGAACCCTCACATGCACAAGAATACGCATACCCATGCGCTCGCACGACATATGTAAGTTTCATACGTGGAGAACCTGACCTATGTGACCTACATAATAGAACTACAATTTTATATTGGCGGAATACCTATGTGACCTACATACTGGAGGAAATGGTAGCAACGCGTGAACTACAATTTTGCATTGGTGGATGACCTATGTGACCTACATACTGGATTGAATTGATACCGCCATATGAATAAACGTGTGCAGACTTATCTGGTAAGGACACTACGTCACAGATACAATGTATTACATTGTTGTTTTACTACGGTATGCCTATCAACCTATAGTTGAACCGGCGATAGGTCTACTTACAGTGGCAGTGCCCTTGCACGTCGCACAGTCGGAGAGAGGAATACGAACACACAAGGACAGACGCGGACACGGACACGCACACGTAAACGAACGCGCACACGAACACTCCTATGCACACGCATACGCATGCGCACGCACGACATATGTTAGTTCCTTACGTGGAGAACGTGACCTATGTGACCCACATACTGGACATGGTAGCGACGCGTGAACTACAATTTTGTATTTGTGGAAGACATATGTGACCTACATCCTGTACAAGGTAACGACGCGTGAACTACAATTTTGTGCTGGCGGAAGACCTGTTTGACCTACATACTGGACGTGAAGTGATACCACCATATGAATAAACGTGCCCAGACTTGTCAAGCTAGGACACTACGTCACAGATACAATGTATTACATTGTTTTTTATTTACTGATGGTTGCCTAGCAACCTATAGTTGAACCGGCGACAGGTTTACTTTCAGTAGCGGTGCCCTTGCACGTAGCATAGTCTGAGAGAGGAAGGTTGACGGTTAATATCTCCTGCACCTTCAGCTGACGCGATGACTTGCCGTAGCGTAGTGTACCGACCACTCACAATCCTACAACATCGTTCACTGATGCACTGTAACTGATTCTGACTGATCCTGCGTCCCTCGATGAGAACAGACAGCAACCGACTGCTCTGGTCGGAACAGCAAGCTTCGATAGATAGACATGCGCCGTGTTGCACCCGCACTGAACATGGAGGATCAGGTATCCAACCAAACTAGATATGTCGGTATGTTAGTCGCACATGTGGGAAAGAAGCCAATGTTTTCTCGGTAGAGAACAAATTACAACATGGCGCAATGACCTAATGGGGTGATCGTTTACCAAAGACAGAAATTGTCGCTTAATTGAAAATTTGTTTGAAGTTGACAACCTAACTACCGGTAGAGCGGACACACTGCATAGGGCGTTGCGTTAAGTCCTGTTTTGAATAGCTTTAAAAAGACACAATAATTTATAACTTTTACCTTCTTCCGCTCCAGTTGCATTAGCCCACTGTTATATAAAATAGATAAGAAAACAATAACATTTCGCATGCAAGATGATATGTAGATTACATACATGAGGAACGTGAAGAAAGTGAACCAAGAGGCCTACGTGCAGAACGTGATGATGATAATTGAACTTAACATTACCTTCTACCCTTTCTCCGCAACAGCCAATCAAAACCCTTCTTTCTCCGCAACAGCCAATCAAAAGGCTCGCCGGGATCGCCTCATGACTAATTTTTAAAGTAGTTTTAAAATAAGACACGTATTTTGTGGTATTAGCAGAGAACATATCCGTCAGATGGCTCCTCTTGTTCTTTGACCTAGTTTGTAATTCCACATATCAACCAGGGGGTACCACATGATCTCTAACCCCTTTTTGCTTAATTTTTTAAACAAATATGACGCTCGAATTTTGACCGTATTAGTTCATGACATATCCGCATGGGGTGCCACCAGTTCATCAACTATCCGCTATGGGGCGCCACTTGACCTTTGTCCTTGACCTTTGACCTGCTCCTCCTCGCCAGACGGGTGTTGATCGGTCCATACATTAGTACTGAAATGTTATCGCTAGGTATGTAGGGATTGCACAGTGTGGTTTTAGTCAGGGTTTTAGAACATATCCCTACACTTGCATACATACGTGACAACATTCATTTAATGTGCAGTTTTACGAGAGCATTGGCCAATCCTGGGGACACCATGGTGAGCCGGCCTGTCTTGGTGTCAAAAAAACAAGATTTTGTCATCACTCTTTCCAAAACTGTGGACATGCCAATAAAGAGGTATAAAATTATAACATACTTTATTTAAGTAACAGATGAACTGCATTCTACATGATAGGAAGGTATATATATATATATATATATATATATATATATATATATATATATATATATATATATATATACACAATTTTTGTATAACACATAATCATAAAATTATTATAATATTATATATATTATATATATATATATATATATATATATATATATATATATATATATATATATATATATATATATATAATATATATATATATTATAGGTACAATATTTGAAACACTCACATCAACATAGCAATATTGTGCACATGTGACAATTACTTCATAGACAAAACATACACTCACAGAAACGATTTTCTTTATATTAAAAACAGACCTGTTGTGTATTTGTCCATGTATGCGTGCATGTGCTGCTATTATATATATATATATATATATATATATATATATATATATATATATATATATATATATATATATATATATATAGGACGCGGTGGCCGAGTGGTTATAGTCCCGAACTCCTAACTTGAGGGATCGTGGTTCGAATCGCGGTGCCGGCAAGTCGGTGGTTCGGTATTGATACAGCCACTGTGTCGAAACTTGAGAAATTTCGTTCACCCTATATCGCCTGCCCCTTCCAATCCGCACTGGCCAGCGTGGAAGGGTAGACCAACAACACCAGCATGCAGAGCACTACAAAACCATGGCCCTCAGTCCCCTGCGGCACCTAAAGAGTCCATGACGACGGAGGCGGCTCTGGTCAACTAGGACTACGTGCAGGGTGTGCTAAGAATCTCTCTTAAACAGGGAATGGAAAGTAGTGAGGTAAACAGCATCGGCCCCATAATAGCTTAACTTTTTACGTGCTACAAACTAAAGATAGTGCACCAACAACGACGTTGATGCGACTTTAGAGAAACCAAACGATAGTGATGGGCGATTGCAATGCTCAAATAGGGAAAAAAAAAACTATGGAAACAGCGACGGGCAAATTTGGGCTCGAATTGAGAAACGAAAGAGGCGACACCTTAGTAGAGTAGGCAATATCAAAAAAGTACACAATCATGCATATCATATTCCAGAAGAAAGCAGGGAGGAGATGGACGTAGAAATGCCCAAACGGTATAACGAAGACCAAAATTGACTACATTGATATAAACAGGCCATCGTCACAGTAACAGTCATCAACCAAGTCAACATTGGAAGTGACCACAGACTGGACATGAGCCTGACCACAGACTGGTTATGAGCAACATCATACTGGACGTAGAGGTGGAATGGAAACAACATTTCACCAAGATGCCACCAAGAGTAGATTCCACACGAACAGGATCAAAGCACATCGATTTCTAACTCGAATTGAGAAACCGATTCGAGACACTACAAGAACTAGACGACATCGACACCATGAGCGAAACTATCACATACATGATCCAACAAAGCGCATCAAGAGTGGCTAAGGCAATTAACAAGCCATGAAAATCGAGGATAGCATCACCAACACGAGCACTGATGACGAAACGACGAGAAATGGCGGGAACCGGCGGCAATAAACAACGAATCAAGTTCGCAGAAATATAGAAGACCATCAAAATGAAAACAAGAGAGGACATCAGGAAATACACCCAAGACATCATACGAGAAACAATCATGGAATCAAAGAGCCTGAAGACAGTCCGAAGAACACAGAAACTAGGCCAAGAAAGACTGATCACACTCATGGAAAAGCAGGGTAGATAAATCCACGATCAAGATAATCTCATAGAATGGATAGAAGAATTATACACCGAGCTATACAACAGTGGATAGAGTACCATAATCCACACTGACCAAACAGAGGTACCAGAGATAACATCATGGTGGAAGCAGCACTATGAAGAATGGGACAGCAACAGGTAACGCCCATATAAACATCGAGACATTGAAAGCAGGAGACGATACCATCTCGAAGACACTTGCTCTGTACACTGAATGCTTATCACAAAGACGAACACCCACAGCGTGGAAGAACGCTAAGATGATGATAACCTTCAAGAAGGAAAAAAAGACCTCAAGAATGACAAACCGATATGCCTACTATCAAACATCTATAAAGTACTCACGAGAGTTCTAACGAAAAGGCCAGCCACGAGAGCAACCTGGATTCAGAAGCAGATACTCAACGACAGAACACATCCACGTCATAAACCAACTGAAGGAGAAATGCAGAAAATATAATATTCCACTCTGCATCGCATTCGTACTGACCTCGCTTCAAGAACAGAGGATAGAAGATGTGTACATCGAACTCCTGAAAGAAATCTACACCAACAGCTTGATGACAGTCCACCTACACAAAGAAAGCAACAAGATCAGGAGAGGAGTACGACAGGGAGATGCCATATCGCCCAAGCTGTTCACGACAGCACTCGAAATCATTTTCCGACGACTAACTTCGGAAACCAGAGAATATCTTCGCCATCTTCGCTTCGCCAACGATATACTCATGTGCACTAATACACTATATGCGCTACAACAAATGATACAGGAATTAGCTGATGAAAGTGAAAATCAGGGTCTGAGGATGAACAAGTCGAAGATAAAGGTGATGATAGAAAAGAACACACCACTACATGTAAACAACACTCAGATCGTGAACGTTGAAATCTACATCTACCTTTGCCAGAGATGCAGCACAAGAGACAAAAACCAAGTCAAGTAGATTCAAAGAAAATTCACGTCGGGGTGGACAGCATTCGCCAAGCACCGCGACACCTTCAACGGTAACATTGGAACATGCTTGAAATGACAAGTCTACAACTCATGCGACTTCGATCAATGACATACGGCGCGGAAACATGCGCACTCACCATACAAGCAAAGAACAAGCTTGCCGCGGCACAAACAAAGATGGAACGGAGAATGTTAAACATCTCATACCCGGACAGAAAAACAAAGGTCACAGACGTGATTGAACAAGCCAGAAGATGGAAGTTGACCTGGGCAGGGCACGTCAGAAGTATACGAGATAACCGATGGACACTGCGTATCACCACTTTGAAACCCTACGAAAGGAAACTACCTAGAGGAAGAACGGCGAGACGTTGGAGACGAACTAGACGACTATTGGAAGGGTACCATCTGGCAGAGGATAGTGCAAGATATGCAGATGTGGAAGCAGCATGCTGAGGCCTTCGTCCAACAACGAGACACTATGGCTGCACAATTTTGATGATGATGATAGTATATATATATATATATATATATATATATATATATATATATATATATATATATATATATATATATATATATATATATATATATATATATATACATATATAATAGATATACATATATATATATAATATATATATATATATATATATATATATATATATATATATATATATATATATATATATATGTGTGTGTGTGTGTGTGTGTGTGCTGTGCGTGCGTGTGTATGCGTGTCGTGTGCGTGTGCGTGTGCGTGTGCGTGTGCGTGTGCGTGTGCGTGTGCGTGTGCGTGTGCGTGTGCGTGTGCGTGTGTGTTTGTGTGTTCTTGCACCGCTTAATATGGGTTATTCTCGCGAACCGTCCGATAACTTAATGATAACATGTCTATAATGTTCATATCGTTATAACTAGTACTGTTAGCCTACTGGATTACATATGGGATATGAATGAATAATACTAGTAGAGAAAAGATGTAGTGGTTCATCGTTAATAGAATATACCTGACCTCTTCGAAATATAGCCAACATTACATTTGGTTCACATTTTATTTCTCATGAAAGCTGGCAGGCTGTGATATAGTAAAACATAAATTAAAACAGATGTGCAATTTGATATTTTCAGCGACATCCCTGGAGTTGCTTAAGTAAAATAGTATTGTTACAAGTGTCGTCGGGCGACTGTATTCTACTTCTGTCTCGGTCTCCTGCTCCTCTTGGTTCCATTGCGCTGCATGGTCGGCTGTTTTATCGTACTCACTGCCTGTTCGGCGTCTCTCACACGGCCGACCGTGGAACAACGCCGTCTGCGAGAAGCACGATCCACCGAGTCAGAGATAGAGACCAACACTGTGCATCTATAACAAGTTTCCAGCGGCGGCATTTTGCAAAGAACAACATATACTTCGTTACAATACTTACGTAGTTTCTTCGTCAAATAGTTGGCATGTAGCAAAGTACAATTTTAATAAACCCCTTTTACGTGTAACGAAGTTGTTTTATCTAAAGTCATTTTGGATGCTCCATGTTACTGACTTCACGGAAAGAATTCAAGATTCTATATTCAAAAGACTTTATTGTCCATTTAAAACATCACATTAAAAACGGAAATTGTTCTACAGTTACATAGTATAATGACAGTATTAAGATTGGTGAGCCATAATATATACGGTTAATAAGACACATTAAAAGTGTAATAATACTAATCAGCACTAAAATATTTAATCTTGGCACTGGCATTGCCATATCACGTGATTATGTTAAAAGATGGAACGCTCTCTATTAAACATCTGTAAAAATGTTGGAGAATATGATGGCTAACTTCGAAACTGTTCAGCTTTCTCAGTAGAAACAGTCTTTATTGCGCTTTCTTGTAACCATAATCAACATGATCACAGAATGATAAGCTTTCACCAGGCAATGTACCTAGGTATTTGAAGCTTTTCACTATTTCTAGTTCTTGATTATCTTTGAATATCGGTTTTGGTGGCTAAGTAGTCCTTCCCCTCCAAACATTAGCTCTTTAGTTTTAGTTGTATTAAGTTTAAGAAAGCTGGAATTTAACTGAAAAGTTAACGCATCGATTTGAAGGAGATATTCGGTAAGAGAGTGTTCATCTTTAAGACGACCTACAAGGGCCATGCCATCTACATATTTAATCAGGGTAAGAAATGAATTGTTAGACGATATGTCGTTCGTATATATTAAAAACAGAATTGGCGAAGGGACACATCCTTGTGGAGCCCCGGTGTTAACTACGATTTCGTCCGACAGCACGTCTGACGTGCTGTGGCGGATCACATATCTATCAGTCTGACGCGCTGTGGCCGATCCTATCTACTATCGACTGCACTATCAACCCGTAGATGTTTTTAAAGAAAGTTTGAATGTTCATTTGAGTAACAAGTACTTAATTATAGCATTACAATTCTACGATGTGGAATTTTCAAAAGCCGGCCATTATTGGAATACGGCCATTTCAATTTCCCCCGTTTTAATAATTGCCTACATAGAGCAAAAACGCTGGTATGCCGATGCACATCTTAGGGTACAAGGATTTCAAATTACATGTTGTTGGACATATTGCACAATGAAATAATGGCTGGTACAACGTCAGTCTAGATAGATGAGCAAATTAAGCATCCTAAGAAGACTACTCGCACCCTGTTTCATTGCGTGATCTGAACAGTTTATATTTAAAATATAGATGTAGAACTGAGTAGAGAAATAGGAACGAAAACAAAACAGATTTGAAAATGCACTGTAACTGCCAATGGTTAACAGCAAGCCAGCGTGCTTCGTGGAAAATAGTGGCTCAATGCAACAACTGTGTGTCCATTTAACAAAGTCTGCATCCAGTCCAGTCGGCAACTTTTATTTGTATGGCAACGTTTCTTTAAAGAGAATTAGTATGTGTGTCAAATGTCGACGTTTCGCGAGAACGGCCCATGTATAATGCCAAAATGGTTATCGAGCAGATATATTGTTCTCCCTATGCTCAAGCTACCATTGTTCTCTCAAAAAGTAAGCATGTGTTATAATCAAAGAAATACTGAACAAAATACGTTTCGATAATTTGCGTTATAATATTTAACTGTTCGTGTTTTTTGAGTGTAGACAAGGGAAGAAGTCGTCAATATTATTCGGCGTGATTGAAATTGATTTAACTCTAACTCAATTCTACACTCTGACGATTGGGGCATACGAACCGTGTGTAAATGAGGAAGGCGTCCGGTAAGTTTGCTAATTCACGACACAAAAATATATTTATTTGATCCATTACTATTTGTTTTTCTTATTATTATCCTGTTATTGTGGCATGAAAGCTTATACTTGCTGTTATTCTTGCGGGTATCTAGAATTCCCGGTAACAATACACCAGGTAATCGAGCACCAGAATATTTCGGGGAACTTCGGGAAACTAACTATGTTTATGTACTCATACCATGAAGGTTATTTGTGATATTTCAAGAATGACCTTCGTGTTCATACAATCTGTATATATTTGGATTTATACGCACACAGTATTTTAGTATGTCGTCAAATGTAAAGGAAGCATTTGGATATAATCTTGGCAAATGGTCTGTTGTGTATATTTGTACCATAGTGATTTATCCGCCATTTAAACAATGATCGCAAAATTTTATTTCTCCGTACGTTAATAACTGTTTCATATAGAGCAATACTTGTGGTGGTGGATATGTTTTATGGGAAACGATTTCAAATATACCATTTTTGCAGTTTTCTCCGGCTTTCACCGCAGCCATTTAAAACAATGGCCGTCGTCAATACAAATGTCACAATACCCCATAAACGACGTCACATTGAGCAGTTATGTTGATGATGCTGGATAACTTGGTGCATAACGATATAAAACGATTTACACTTGACCTTCACTGACATTCATATAACCGCGTCTCACCTAGCTAGTTCTCCATAATATCTTAAAACTACGCAATCTATAGTCATCAAATCGTTGCCAAAATGTAGGGTTTTTATATATGCTTATTTCAATTGTATAACTTTTGACCTTTACTGACTTTCAAGTATTCGCCATTTTGTAATATCCAATATTTTAAAAGATGGCTCCTAACAAAATCTGTTATTCTCGCAGCTTAAGTTGATGTCATAATGTAATTTGTATTACGTTTTAATGTCAACGACATTCAAGTGTCTGTAATTTATTTTTAAAGATAGCGTCTATCAAATCCTCTTATTTTTTTGGCTTCCAAATCTTAAGAGAGCCTATTATATTCCGTGTCTTAAGATCTACCTACCACCGAATTGTAAAGCTGATGTGAAAATGTATGTGTTTTAGGCGACATTTTAAAAGATGATATCTTGATATTCTGTAAAACGGACAGAGCCAATTCAAATAGTAAAAACATAATCCATACTGCGACTTCCAGGCTGCTCATCCGCCCCTTTCGATATCCATGTGTGATTTTAAGCACCAACACTGCCCTGTGTAACCTTTCGTGCAGCCACACTTGATGATCATGTGATATGGGCCAAGATGACAAAGATTTTTTTAATGCACAGCTGCATGGCGTCAGCTGCAAAACTGACCATGGACTGGATTCTGGAGCTGGTGTTTCCTGGGTTTGCACTAACAACAGTTCGCTACCTTACTGCTACTATCCAAGCTCAAGAGCTTGGGGATGATTGGGTCTAAGACTACTTCCTGTGAACAAACACTCGTCTGTACATGTGCTCGCCTTATATGCTCCAACCATGCAGCATGGGTACACGGGAGTTTGTCTAGTCATGTAAGGGGAAATAACATTTGGCGGCTATTTTTAAAACGGCTGCTAAATTGCTATGGGACCAAATAGAAAAAAATGCTAACATGGGTTGTTAAATTCGAAATACTATTTAGATGATTTGAAAACCACTTGCCAATATTATATGACATATGCCGTCGGACTAATTGCCTGCCCCCCAAAAGCAAACCGCATGTCGACGGTTAAATACATCCAGTCTACCTTTGGGCCTTCCCGGTTTCACTCAGGTTACGATCTCTTTTCACTGCGGCATTATCTAGTGTATTACTAAAACACGTGTCAAGATTGTTGCAGGGGAAGGGTATGGGCGTGTGAACGTTTATATGTGTGACGTGAATTATTTAGTGTAAATTTCAAATGATTCTAAGCTCGACGTTGTTACCGAACGAAGAGAACAAGAGTGATGTCAAGCGTTTTTTAATACGTTTTTAGGTTGCACATGCAGTAACCTTTTTGCTATAATAGTATTAGATCATTATATGTATTGTAGGTAAATATATATATATATATAGTTAATTTAGTTAATGGGATTAATCAAACCTTTCACTAGAATCTGCATCAGCGTGTGTGCACGATCATTAGCATCTTTGCAACTTATGTAGTAGAAAACTAAAAAGCCCTAGTACGTTTCATATAATAATAAGGTTTGCTGCTGTTCATAACATCGTTATAAATACATGTAGGAAATATTATATATATATATATATATATATATATATATATATATATATATATATATTGTTATGTATATATATATAATGTATCTCATATATATATATATTGTGTATACATATAATATATTGTTATATATAATATATATATATAATATATATATAACAATATATAATATATTGCATTATATATATATGTAGATATATATATATACATATATATATATATATATATATATATATATATATATATATATATATATATTATGTATATATAATATATATCGCTTATATATCGATCAAATATTTGTGTATAGATATGTCGCAATTTACGTTGTAGAAAACTGAAAAGAACTAGTATGTTTTACAACTTCATAGCATAACTCCAGCACTTTAATCTCTTACCCATGGAATAATTCTAAGGTAGTTTCTTAGATGTGAATTTTTTAATATTACAGCGATGTTTTGTGGTTTGATCAGTATTGACCCACTCAGCAGTTGAGCGATATTATGAATTTTTATATATTCAGTTGTTTTAACGAAAACAGCTTCCAACCTCTCTTATTGATGCACATGTTTCAATAACATGTCAATGCTGTTGCAGACTTACCTGAATGTTTGTTGTGTATTTTTATAACAACGTTTCCATCAATGATTTTTTAACGCACTGATGGAAACCTGTACTTGATATCTCCTGCGTCCACCGCA